>SJYA01002112.1:154566-241922 GCA_006410615.1 Neotragus moschatus | reverse complement strand
ACTCCAGGAGTTGGTGATGGACAGGGAGGCCTGGAGTGCTGTGGTTCATGGGGTCGCAAAGAGTTGAACACGACTGAGCGACTGAACTGAACTGAATACATTTCTTGCTATGCTTGTTAAACCCCAGGGCCCACCAGGTTTGAAACAGTCTGAATGTGACCTATTTACGCCTCTCGGGCTCTGGTGCAGCTGAGCCGTAGCATGGAGAGGTTGCTAATCTTCCCCTCCCCCTGCACTCCAGGCCTCCCATCTGGCACACCTTCCTCAGGTGTCAGCTGCGCTGGAAACTGCTCATCCAAGGCTGTGATCTGTTGTGTGACCTTAAACCACCTCTGGATGATGGCAAGGATGAAAACCCGGAACCTCCCCCTCCCTCATCGACATCCGGGCTCGTGGAGGCTCCTGCTGGTGGCCGGCTCAGAGCTGGGTGCAGCTGTTTGCTTTACCACAAGGACAATTTGCGCCCACCCCCTCGGTGCTCCAGGGCACAGCTCCACACCTGTTCTCCACCCTCTAGCCCAGGTGCTGAGAACAATAGAACACCCACTCACCAAGGTCATTACCTTGATGGGGGCAGGGAGAAAGACTGCAGAAGAGAGAGCCCTCTTGGGGAAAGGGAGAAAAGCTCAGGGGAGTTCGAGGGCCTGAATCAACACAGTCTAACCTACCTTTCTTTGCTGATGGGGATGTTTAATATCTGTGCTGCCCAAGATGACAGCCACCAGAACACCAGGCTAGTGAGAAAAAGTTCCAATTTAATTTAATTGTTGTTCAGTTGCTCAGTCGTATCCAACTCTGCGACCTCAACAACTACAGTACGTCAGTCTTCCCTGTCCTTTACAATCTCCCAAAGTTTGTTCAAAGCTATGGCCATTGAATCGGAGATGCCATCCAGCCATCTCATCCTCTGTTGTCCCCTTTTCCTTCAATTTACCTGTAATTGCAATTTAATTGTGTTAAGTTGCTCAGTCCTGTCTGACTTTTTGGGACCCCATGGACTGTAGCCCGTCAGGCTCCTCTATCCTTGGCATTCTCCAGGC
Source organism: Neotragus moschatus (assembly GCA_006410615.1). NCBI lineage: Eukaryota > Metazoa > Chordata > Mammalia > Artiodactyla > Bovidae > Neotragus > Neotragus moschatus. The sequence continues at coordinate 240,882 of SJYA01002112.1, read as the reverse complement.
AAGAATACTGGAGTGGGTTGCCATTCTCTTCTCCAGGGGATCTTCCCGACCCAGGGATTGAACCAGCATCTCTTATGTCTCCTGCATTGCAGGTAGATTCTTTACTGCTTGTTTAACTTTAAATAGCCACACATGCCTAGTGGCTGTCTTATGGAACGGCACCAGTTTTAACAGTTGACTCTGGAAGACATGAGGGTGCTACTCTGTTTAAGTAGTAACAGTTGGGACTTTCCTGGTGGTCTACTGGTTAAGAATCCACCCTATAGTGCAGGAGACGTAGGTTCGATCCCTGGTTGGGGAACTAAGGCCCTATGCACCACAGAGCCCGTGCACTCAGAGAGCCCATGTGCCACAACTAGAGTGTCCATGCATTGTAACACAGGCAGCAACTAAAACTCGATGCAGCCAAATAAGTAAACATTAGAAAAAAGTAATAACTGTCCTCTGTTGAGCACATACTTTATGCCAGGTACACTGCATGTGTTCCCTTATTGACTCTCTGCTGTTTAGTTGCTCAGTTGTGTCTGACTCTTTTGCAACTCCACGGACTATAGCCTGCCAGTTTCCCTGTCATGGGATACTGGAGTGCGCTGCCATTTCCTTCTCTTCCTGACCCAGGGACTGAACCTGTCTCTTCTGTGTGGCAGGCAGATTCTTTACCTCCGAGCCACCTGGGAAGCCCCTATTTACTCCCCACAGCCACTCAATAGGAAAGGCGTTATTGTACCCATTTTACAGATGAGGAAACTAAGGATCTGAGTGGCCAAGGTCCCAGAATGAGAAAGTGCTAAAGGCCGAAAGGGAACACCCAAAGTCACCTCTCAAAACCCCCACAAATAAAATAAACCTAAGGACCCTGCCGGCTTTGCAGTTGTCTAGCCTTTACAAATGAATGGGGTGTGCAAATTGCTACAGGAATGGAAATCAGCCCATGGTTTGGGGGACAAAAGCTCAGACCCTCTGGTCACACCCTGACTCTAGGCTGCGGGTGGGTGGGGATGGAGGCTGAGTGACAAGGAGGGACCTGGGAGGAAGGAGTACTGGATGGGGGTGGGGCGGGCCAGCTGGTGTCGGGACTCAGGACATCAGCTGGCTGGCGGGCTGGCGGGCTCAGACAATACGCGGGGGGCCTAGTCAGAACCCTCCTCCCCGCACCCTGCCAGCTGCCGTGGGCACCTTCTCTGTCTCCAAAGCAGCCTGTGGGGAGCAGGAGAGCCTGGGAGGCTGGTGGAGGATGCTAGGGAGGTCTGTCTCCAGTGACCTAGGCTGGGTAGAGGCGGGGTGGAGGTCAGGGGAGGTTAGGATCTTCTATGGAGGTCTCCTGGGTACCAGACTTTGTGCTGTGGGATTTGCATATATCCTTCCGTTGGCTCCTCCCAAAGTCCCCCTGGTAATAATAATAATGATTATTATTAACAATAGCAGCCCAGTGGCTCATGCTGAGCCCGCCTGGCTGGGTTGAAGGCGTTATCTCAGTTAATCCTCAGGACTGCTTTGGGAACCAAGGACTTCATTATCACCCTTTTCCAAAGGAGGAACAGGAAGCTTCGAGTGGTTAAGCGACTTGCTCAACCTTGCAAATTTAAACAAAAATGCCCCTTCTTCATTTCCATCTCCCACCCTTTCCACTTAAAACTTTTCTTGAGTTTTGCAGGTTATAGCTTCTTGCTGTATTGTACTGTTTATACCTTTTAACTGTTGAATAGACCAAAGTCAGAATGTTACTTTGACACTTGAGACTTATATGGTTTATAAATTCTATTGTATATTATATAACAGTATCCCTAAGTAAAGTTTTTGAAAACACATCCATGCTTATTGTTTACATATTGTTTATGGCTGACTGCTACAACAGCAGGCAGGCTGTGTTTTACTATCTGTCCACTGACATATGAAAAGTTTGCTTACCCTGTTCTCCCCTTAACCCTATAGATAACTCCAGAGGGAGATTTGGTCTCCTGAGGGTCTTTCTTCCTCTGACATCCCCTGACCCTTGACAGCTATTGACCCTAGCATGTCACTTTCCATTCTGCCAGCAGGAGTGTGATACAGTGTTCATACATTCATTTCACAAGTATGTTGAAGCACTTTCTGTGTGCTATGCACTGGTCCTCACATGAGGTACAAAACAGACGTGGTCCTTATCTACAGATATCAATCACACAGCACATCTCTAAATACAAATAATACAGAGTGCTGTGGACAAGGTGCATGAAAGTTGAAGAGCATTTGACAGGTGAGCCAAGTTAATCTGGCCATCAGGGAGAACTTCATCTGAGGCCTAAAAAATTAGTGGTTCCTGATGTCAGGCTATCTCCTTTTTGACTCATCTCTGTCTGTCCTTCATTTCAATTCCTTCCCCTCTCCTTGAAGCCTATAGATCTTGACTCAAATGAGAACCCTGTCTTAGGCAGTGAGATACAGATAAAGGAGAGGCATTCTCCTCTCCATTGTAAGTTGAGGCAATGAGTGAGAGGCAGCAGGCTGCAGGAGGAAGGTGGATAAATGGGCAGTCACTCTTTTAAAAATTATTATATGATAAATGTGTAATAATTAAAACAGTTTATTTATTCTGCACTTGATTCTTTTATAAACATTCACCAAATATTAATTGAGCATTTACTGGGCATCAGGCACTGTTCTAGGCCCTAGGAATACTGCAGTGACCCAGACAGATCAAAATCCCTGTCCAGTGGATCTTCTCACATTCTATTACAGGTGGCAGTAAGTAACGAATTTGGTCTGTTAAGCGGTGATCACCACCATGCAGCAAAATAAAACAGAACAAGTGGCAGACGGACAATCTGAAATAAGGAGGTGAAGTAAGGCCCCTCCTGAGAAGGTGACAGGTGACAGTTTGAGCAGAGGGCTGAGCAGTCTGTGTTGGTATCTGGGGGAAGTATTCATTACCGGAACACTAAGCATGAAATTTGAATCAATGGCATTCTCAAGTCATGAAATTCTAAGTAATAGAATTCTGGGACCATGGAATGCTAATTAATACTTTTCTGGTGCCATAAAATTCCGGTCAATAAAATTCTCTGGTTGTGAAATTCTAACTCATAGAACTCTGAATCTGTGAAATTCTTATCCCTGCAAAACCAGCTACGGAGGGGGCGTGGCAAAACCTTAGTGATCAGTGGGAGTAACCAGGTGAAAGGAGGAAGAATGCTCAGGGGAGGGGAGGGAATGCACCGCATGTACCAAGGTCCTGTGCCAGGAAGGTGGAAAAGCTGGGATCTGGAACCTGCCCCTCACCCAGGCACTCAATTGAAAAGACAATCTATTGCAAAAGGATCCATTTCTCCACCTTTGAGTCATAACACCTGAGTTTCATCTGCAGCAAGGCTGGTAAAAATAACAAGCCCAGAGGTATACCTCTGGATGAGCCAGGCCCCAATTCCACATCTACCTTTATTTTCTTGGGCTCCAAAATCACTGCAGACAGTAGCTAAAGTCATGAAGTTAAAAGATGCTCGCTCCTTGGAAGAAAAGCTCTGACAAACCTAGACAATGTATTAAAAAGCAATGTATTAAAAAGTGCTATTTTGTAAATAGCACTTTACAAAAGTCCTATAGTCAAAGCTATGGCTTTTCCAGTAGTCATGTATGGATGTGAGAGATGGACTGTAAAGAAGGCTGAGTGCCAAACCATCAATTGCTTTTGAACTGTCGTGCTGGAAAAGACTCTTAAAGAGTTCGTTGGACAGCAATGAGATCCAACCAGTCAATCTTAAAGGAAATCAACCCTGAATATTCATTGTAAGGATTGATGCTGAAATTGAAGCTCCGATACTCTGGCCACCTGATATGAAGAGCCAATCCACTGGAGAAGATCCTGACACTGGGAAAGATTGAGGGCAGGAGGAGGGGGCAACAGAAGATGAGATGGTTGGATGGCATCACCGAATCAATGGACATGAGTTTGAGCAAACTCCAGGAGATAGTGAAGGACAGGGAAGCCTGGCATGCTGCATGCAGTTCATGGGGTCACAAAGAGTCGGACACGACTTAGTGACTGAATGACAAGACAACACCACCTGCATTCAGTCCTGTGGCCTCTGTAGCCTTCTTCCTACTGCATTGAATGAGAGAACTCTGCAGTGACTTGTATCTGGGCTTTAGTCCTGCCCTTCACCCCTGTGAGTATTAGCCACAATAGGGTATCATCCAAGACCCCTTCTTCTCCCCATCCCCACATTTATTATTCATTGCTCCATCAGAAATAATACTAATGATAGCAATGGCTGCCATTAACCATGCCAGTCTTGAAACCAAACGATCTATAATCACTGCTACTGTAAGTCCCTAAACTGTTTATTACTGCAAAATGAGTAAGAAAAGAATGTCTAGAAGTCTTATGGCAATTTGATATTGCTCTGGCATTCGAGCATGTGATTATTTTTCAAATAATTCATTTTCATTGTATTTTATAAAATGTCGGTCCACGGGTGGATTAGAAACAGTAAGCTGGTCCCTTATCACAGAGGAAAAGCTCTGCTTTATTCACATTAGCCATTCAAAACTCACAACAACCCTTGTGCAGCTGGTGCTTTTTCTTTTCTTTTCGCTGTGCCATGTGGCTTACAGGGATCTTAGTTTCCTGACCAGGGATTGAACTCATGCCCCCTGCAGTGGATGTGTGGAGTCCTAACTACTGGCCCGAGAGTGCTCAGTCACTCGGTCACATCCGACTCTTTTGCAACCGCATGGACTATAGCCCGTCAGACTCCTCTCTCCATGGGATTCTGCAGGCAAGTATACTAGAGTGGGCTGTCATTTCCTCCTTCAGGGCATCTTCCCAACCCAGGGATTGAACCCGTGTCTTCTGTGTCTCTTGCACTGGCAGGCGGATTCTTTACTACTGAGCCACCTGGGAAGCCCCTAACCACTGGATTGCCAGGGAATTCCCAGTTTGTACTTTTATTATTTTCATTTTATAGTTGAAGAAACTGAGGCTCAGAGAAGTGGCATGCACACAGTGCCCAAAGCCACACAGCAAGTGGCAGGGAGAGTATTCCAGGAAAGCTGACCTCTTGGGAATACCTCCCTCCTCCCTCTTGGCCTCCACTTCTCTAGCCACGCTGCCAGCTGGGTTCAGGCTCTTCACCATAACCTGGTCACTGTCACCTCCTGGGTACCTACCTCTTTCCCTCCCTGACCCCTTAGTGATGGTTGCAGCACCAAGACCCGCCCTGGTGGCACTCCTGCTGCGGCTACCGTTTGATGCCTCCCCTCTTCAACATCTTCTGGGGTGATAGCAAAGGCCTCTATAGTCAGTAGCCACATGTGGAGATGGGGCACCTGAAACATGGCAAATGCAACACCGGAACTGAATTGTTAGTTTTATTTAATTATAAATAAGCACGTGTGGCTTATATAGGCTTCCCTGGTGGCTCAGATGGTAAAGAGCCCCCCACAGTGCAGGAGACCTGGGTTCCATCCCTAGGTGAGGAAAATACCCTGGAGAAGGAAATAGCAACCCACTCCAATATTCTTGCCTGGAAAATCCCATAGGCAGAGGAGCCCGGTGGGCTATAGTCTATGGGGTTGCACAGTGTCAGACATGACTGAGTGACAAGCACCTTCACCTTCATATGTGGCTAATGGTTACTGTACTGGATACTGCAGATCTTGAGAGAAAAAGTCCAAATCTCACACAGCATTTAAGGTCTTTGGTTTTGGATAAGGAAATTGCTGACGGACTTCTGCCCTAGCAATCACAAAGTGAGGCCTTTTGAGTCTGACAAATCTGTGTCCAGTAGCTATGTGGCACTGGGCATTAATTAACTTCTCTGTGCCTCTAAGCCCTCATCTGTGAAATGCGACTAAGAGAAGTTCCTACCTCTAGGCTTAATTAGATTCCACTTACAGTCTTTAGCATATTGCTTCCCTCTGCACCCGTCCACCAAGCTGCATGGCTCCGTGCTTCTTTGGTCCTGTCCTCTCTGTCTTTTCTCCCTCTCTGCATCTGGGCAAACTGAGGCTCTGAGTGGGTTTAACTTTCCCAGCGCCCCCCCGGGAAGCATCAGGAAGGGTAAGGTTTAGGTCACCAGGCCTCTTTAGACTTTACCACCTGACATCTGTGTGATCTCAGGCAAGGTACCTACCTGCCCTGATCTTCGTTTTTACTTCTTCAAAATGGAAACAGATCAACCTTATCTCATAGCATTCTTTTTTTTTTTTTTCTTTTCTCAATAGCATTCTTGAGAGAATTAAATGATTAAGTGAGACAACGTGTGCTTTGTACATAGATAACTTCTCAAGGTCAGCTATTGCTGTTTTCTCCTTATTTTAACATTTACTTATTTAGACTGCATTAATAATTATTCACAATCTTTCTAGCCTAGCACTCTTTCCCCTGCTTTCAAAGAATGGTTTCTTGGGACTTTCCCGGCGATCCGGTGGTTAAGACTCTGCACTCCCATTGCAGGGGAGGTGGGTTCGATCTCTGTGAGTAAGAGCTCACATGCCACATGGGGTGGCCAGAAAAAGAAAAAGTGGTTTGTGGCCTGAAAAGTGAAAGTTGCCCAGTTGTGTCCAACTCCTTGTGACACCATGGACTGTAGTCCAGCAGGCTCCTCTCCAGGGGATTCTCCAGGCAAGAATACTGGAGTGCGTGATCATTCCTTTCTCCAGGGGACCTTCCCAACCCAGGGGTTGAACTCAGCTCTACTTGCGTTGCTTTACCATCTGAGCCCCCAAGTCTAAGACATAAACTGGCCTTGGAGTCTAAACTGATTACTGAAGGAGGAGCTGGGAATCTGGAGGTGGCAATGACCCAGGACCATTCTTGTGTGGGGGGTGGGGGTGGGAGTGGGGAGAGGGCAGTCCTGGCTCTTTCTGGGCCCCAGATGGGTATCTGTTGCTGAGCAGGAGCCTACCTTGCTTAGGGCTGGCTGGGCCTAGGAAGAGGCTTTAGGGGTCAAGAAGACCAAGATGAAGGTCCCACAGCTGCAGAAGTATCTGCAACCTGGAAAGGTGCCACCGAAGATCAGAGATGGCCTAGAAATTATGGCTCTGAAAAGTATGCCCAAGCACCTATGGCAGGTCCAGCCTCCAAGTTGAAGGAGAATCCTCTCCCTGCATTCTGCCCAAGACTGGGAGCAAGGCGAGACCACTTCATTTCCTGGGAGACAGAGGGTACCAAGAATGTGCACTGGCTTAGTGTCCTAATGTGTTCTGAGTTCGAATCCTGTGTCTTCCACTTAGGATTGGTGCAGTTGGGACTTTACAGCCATATAGACCAGACATTATTATTAGCTGTGTGACTTTGGGCAAATCTTCTGACTTATCTGAGACTCCATTTCCAAATAAGTGAACAAGAAGTACACTTACTCAAGGTGATTGTGAGGATTCAGAGCTTAGAGTGGTGCTTGGCACAGGACTGTGTTGTGCTGTTTAGTTGCTCAGTAGTGTCCAACTCTTTGTGACCCCATGGACTGTAGCCCTCCAGGCTCCTCTGTCCATGAGGATTCTCCCGGGAAGAATACTAGAGTGGGTTGCCATGCCCCTCTCAGGGGATCAAACCCAGGTCTCCTGCTTTGCAGGCAGATTATTTACCGTCTGAGCCACCAGAGAAGACCAAGAGTACTGGAATGGGTTGTCTATCCCTTCTCTAGGGGATCTTCCCGACCCAGGAATCGAACCGGGCTCTCCTGCATTATGGTTGGATTCTTTACCAGCTGAGCTACCCGGGAAGCCCTAGCACAGGACCAGTGCTCTTTAAATATGAGCTACAGTTATGGAGGTACTCAGACTTTCTGATCTACAGGGCTCTATTCCAGTGAACACTTGGGATTAGGATCAGGTCACATACAAAGCAGGGGCTGAGAGTTTCAGTCTGGGGTCAGGTCCCAGCTCTGCCATATGTGACTATGGGCAGGTCCCTGGGCCCTCTGCACCTTCACTTTCTTTTCTGGACAATGGGGAGACCTTTAAAGTTTGGAAGTGCCTGGCTCTCAGTGAAGGGCTAGTGAGGCTCCATTTCCTTCATGCAGATTCTGGTTCCCGACTTTTGCAGGGAGATGTACTGGTTTTCTGGCCAGATTCCTTTCTTTGCACGAACATCTGCACAACTGTTACTTTGTTAATTCTAGAAGTGGGATTACTAGTCCTCCATTTTCCTAGGTAACAGAATCGGGGCTCAGAGAGGTGAAGTGGTGTTTGTTCATTGCTGCATAGACCTAACTACTGGATTATGGATTTGAGCCAACCTGTCTTCCTTCCTTTAACTTTGGAAATGTTTTCTTTTTTTCTTTCTTTCCTTTTTACTTCCTCCCCTCCCTTTTTTCAATATAGAAAAGCATATATGATTATTTGAACTTAAAAAAAAAAAGCCCACTTCAGACACCCAGTGTGCTGTGCTCAGTTGCTTCAGTCTTGTTCAACTCTTTGCAACTCTATAGACTTAGCCCATCAGGCTCCTCTGTCCACGGGATTCTCCAGGCAAGAGTATTGGAGTGAGTTGCCATACTTTTCTCCAGGAGATCTTCTCGACCCAGGGATGGAATCTGTGTCTGTCATGTCTCCTGCACTGCAGGCATATTCTTTACTCACTGAGCTACCTGGGAAGCCCCAGACAACCGTGAAGATGGCTGTTGTTAAATAACAGAGAACAACAAGGGCTGGTGAGGATGTGGAATTCAAATCTTCGTGCATTTACTGCTGGTGGGAATGGAAAATGGCGCAGCTGCTACAGAAAATGGCATGGTAATTTCTTGAAAGATCAAACATAGAATTACCAATGATACAGCAATTTCACTTCTGGGTATATACTTAAAAGTACTGAAAACAAGATCTCAAACAGTATTTGTACACCCGTGTTCATAGCAGCATCATTCAGTATAGAGAAAAAGTGGAAGCAAGCTGAGTGTCCATTGATGGATGAATGTATAAACACAATGTGGTCTATAAATACAATGGAGTGCATCATTGACTCAATGGACATGAGTTTGAACAAGCTCTGGGAGTATGTGCTGGACAGGAAAGCCTGGCATACTGCAGTCCATGGGGTCATAAATAGTCAGACATGACTGAGCAACTGAACTGAACTGATTATTCAGCCTTGGAAAGGAAGGAAATTCTAGCACATGCCACAGCATGGATGAATCTTGACATTATGCAAAGTGAAATAAGCCGCAAAAGGGCGAATATGGTATGATATCACTTATATGAGGTCCCTAGAGTAGTCAAATTCATAGAGACAGAAGGGATGGGGGAGGGAAGAACGGGAAGTTATTTAACAGGTATGGAGTTTCAGTTTGGAAAGATGAAAAAGTTCTGGAGATGGATCGTGGTGCTGGTTGCATAACAATGTGAATGAGCTGGAATAGAGAAGCAGAACTACAGAACAGACGTGTGGACACAGCAGCGGAAGGGAAGGTCGGGACGCATTGAGAGATTAGGACTGATATATATACACTACCATGCATACAACAGGTAACTAGTGGGACCCCCTGTATAGCACAGGAAGCTCAGCTTGGTGCTCTGTGATGATGTAGACGGGTGGGATGGGAGGTGGGGGAAACGGGAGAAAGGTCCAAGAGGGAGGGGATATGTGTATACATATAACTGATTCACTTCATTGTACAGCAGAAAATAACACACCATTGTAAAGCAATTATTCTCAAAAAAAAAAGGAAAAAAGAGCCACACACCTCTACACTTGACAATTATTAAACTGGTAAATTTCATGTTTTATATATTTTCCTAGAATTTTTTTTAAAGAGTAAGCTTTTGACCAGTAGACAGTTTAAAAAAAAACAACAATTTTTGGAAATGAAGAGATCACATGGATACCTATTTTCCCAAATAATCAAATACTACTGTTTTAAACAAGTTTTTTCAAATTGTTTTTTATTTTCCTTTTTTTCAGAAGTGATAAAACAGTAGAGCTTCCATTCCATTGCATTCCTCTACCCCTCTATCCCACTACCCTTTCTGCCCTCCTTGCCCCCCACAGGGGAGTTTGGTTTTCATAAATGCCTTGAGTTTGGGTTTCCATGAGCACCGTGCATTGTTTATAATTGTACTCTTTTTTATGAGTTGTCCTAAAATCACACACAATATTATTTGTGTGTTTTAAAAGTGTTACGTAATATGTCATATTGTTCCCCACATCTTGCTGCAACTTGAATTTTTCACCTTATGTTTTTCAAGATCCATCCATTTCTAGTTCATTCGCTTTACCTGTAATAATTTTGTCATATAAACAGATCACATTTTATTTATCTATTGTTAACTTCTCCAGAAAGACTACCAGGAAAATCTGCTGCTCTTAGGTAAAGCTGAGTGAATGAAATCTGTTGCAGCAAGGGCAAACAGTGGGTTTCCCTTGAGGTTCAGCAGTAAAGAATATGCCCACCAATGCAAGAGACTCAGGTTCAATCCCTGGGTTGGAAGATCTCTTGGAGAAGGAAATGGTAACCCACCACAGTATTCTTGCCTGGAAAATCGCACAGTCAGAGGAGCCTGGCGGGCTACGGTCCACGGGGTTGCAAAGGAGCCAAACATGGCTTAGTGACTAAACAACAGTAAGGGGGAGCAGTATCTCCAGAGAGTCCTAGCGGTGCCTCAAACAAAGGGTGAGCAGGGAAGAATACTTACAGGGTTATTTATAGCTTGTGGGATTTTAGTTTCCTGACCAGGAATTGAATCTCAGCCCTCAGGAGTGAGAGCAAGGAGTTCTAACCATTGGCCCACCAGGGAATTCCCAAGTAGAAGTCTTTTAAAGTGGAAAACTGGCTGCGATTGCGCAAAGTTTGTGGCAAAACAGTTTGGAGTTGGTGGACACCTGAGAAGAGGTTCTTGAAACTTTGACAAATGAAATGACGTCTGATAAGAGACATATTTGCCAAGGTGAGCAAACTGTTTGCCCAAACAAACTGGTTAGCAAGAATTTCCTGAGGCAAATAGCAAAGTTATTTACTGGTTTACAGTCTTATCTTTCTGGGCAAGAATTTCCTGGAACAAATGGTCAAGTCCTGTTGACATAGGGGGGCCTCAGTTCTCAGACCCAAAAACTGAGTAACAGTGAGGAAATGGCCTAGGTTCTTACACAGTAAGTCTCCTGCCTAAGAACAAGTTCCTTTCAGAAAGCACATTCATGAGTCCAATTTGTCAGTTCAACAAAGTTAGCCTACGTGCCCAACTAACACCATTGGTTATATAGTAGTACTCTGTAATAGGTTTATAATACTTTTTACGCAAATAATACACAACAAACCAACACACACATACAAAAAAACATTTTAAATCTTACAGTACAGTACCTTAAAAAGTACAGTAGTACAGAACAACAGCTGGCATATAGGGGCTGGCATCGAGTGAGCAGGCAAGAAGAGTAACCGACTGGAGGATGGAGAGGAGGTGGGGGATGTTAGAACCGAAGGGTCATCAACAATAGGAGACAGAGGGCAAACTGCAGTTTCACTCACGCCTGACGTTGATGCAATGCACATTCGTATCTTTGAAAGTTCGAAACTTGAAGGTTCATGTGTAGGGGACTTCCCGGAACCTATTGATGGGTGTTTGGGTTATTGCCAGTGTTCAGCTATTACACATGGTGTTGCAATGACATCTTGAGCATACGGGTGAGAGTTTCTCTGGAGTCCTTACCTAGAAGAGGAATTGGTAGGTAGCCAGATATGAGCATTTGCAACTTTCCTAGAGTCTGTCTTCTTTCTAACCCACCTCCCTGACTCCAGAAGAGGAAAATCTCCTTCCGAGACCACCAGAGCAGAAGGCAGGAACTGCCAGGGCTTTGCCCACACTGGCTGCCTGCCCACCTGCCTGCCTGCCCTCCCTTGTTCTAGCAGATTAACAGTGACCTGTGACCCTGACAGGCTGGCCACACTCCCGGCCAATTCCAGCCTGTCGAAAGGAGTCCCCAGGGGTAGTCAGGGCTCGGGGATATGTTGACCAGATGGGCCTGGGAGGTCTTGGGTTGGGTTTATCCCAGGAGGCAGAGCAGGTGGGCAGCCCCCAGCACCCCACCCCCATTTCCCCCATCATGCATCACTGGGTTGGAGCTGGAGCCAGATGGTGGGGATGGGGCAGCCTTGTAGCTTCTGGTCTGACAAAGGATCCTCTATACTGCCCCCCTGCCCCCCCTGTCCCCGCCCTGACCAGCTTGGCTAGTCTAGTCTCTGGCTGCCCAGTCATTCTCAGCCTTGGCCTGCCTTGCCCTGCATAAGTTTTCTGCTGAAACTGTCTCTCTCCACTGTGCTATTTGTGGGGGAAGTTTCCCAAGCAGTGTTCCTGGAGAGCCTTGAACTTGGAAACCCATTTACCATCCATCTGAGGGTGGGGAGATGTGACTGAGTATGGCTCTGTTTTTATAACAGGTCACCAATTCAAATACACTAAGAAAATTGAGTGCAACGGGCCGTGTAGGGATTGTGGCAAACCAGTGCCTGGCCCTCAGGGAGCCCTCACTGATGGTCCCTCTGATTATTGCAGGTGAGGAAGCTGAAGCCTACAGAGAAGGGTGCTTGCAGGAGAGTCTCATGGAAAGAAGAATAAGCTTGGGAGTCAGAGCTATCTGAATTAAATCCAGATCTATTACTGAGAGTGAGTCCTTGGGCAGACCACCTAAACTCTCATTCCTCATCTGAAATGGGGCTAATTAAATCTTTATCATAGAGAACAATCCTGAGGGAGAGGGAAGACAAGGCAAGGAAATCATCTGGTTCAGAGTTGGCCTTCAATCCATATGAACTAAATCTCACTGTTGTCCCTGGAAATGAGTAAGAGGGTGAAGGTGCTGCTAGAGACAAGAAAGCCTCAGGGTGGGGAGAGGAGGATCCCAGAGCATCTGTAGGTGATTGATTCAGTCCTGGAGTCCTCCCCAAGGACGCTCCCAATTACATTTGTGCAACCTTTTTCTTGGCCGCGACTCAGTTTCTTTATCTGTAAAATGGGTTAAATGAGAACTGTTATCTCCTAGGAGGCTATGAGGATGAAATAAACTATCACCTGGAGGGTTTATGAACCATATTCAGTAAGTATTCATTACTATTAGGAGGTTAGGAGTCACCCCTGCTGCCTCCTCACCCAGGCTGGGTTTCAGAGGGTCTCCAAGGCAGATCTTGGGCGTAGCTGAGGGCAGGAAGGGAACAAGGCTGCCCTGGATGGTCAAGAGCCCTGGGTTTCCTCTGGATGCACAACTGTTTTGCTGGGAGACTCTAGGCCTCTGGGGAGTGGATGGTTTGGCCTCTGCTGTTTTTCAGAAGTCTGTGGTTCCAGAATAGTCTCTGATGTGGGCAAGAGCATGAAGGGAGAAGGCAGTGGGGAGGGAGGTGAGCAGAGCTGAGGCACGGGGCTGCAGTCAGGCCGGCCCTCCTGTGGTCCTGCCTCTAGGAATCCACCTCCCCGCACAGGGTCTGGGCATGTTTCAACTGGCTCCTTGATGCCAAGTGAAGTCTATTAATATCAAGGTAATGAGGTAATTACTGTGATTTGGAAAAATTACTAGTGAGTGCTTTTGAGGGAATTTCAGACCAGAGAGGAGGGTGAATGAAACATCTGTGCGGAGAGGAAGGAAGGGTTATTCTGGACACAGCACAAGGACGGGTGAGCTCTGAGCCCAGGGGGGCTCCCTCCACAGCTTGAGACTCTTCCTGGAGTGGGTGAGGAAGAGCTGTATGTATACATACTCCTCAGGAGGGGCAGAGAAGAGCTGTGTGTGTGTGTGTGTGTGTTGGGGAGGGGCCTGGGTGAAGAACAAACGGGGGAACCAGAGGCCAGTCCCCTTTTCATACCCTAGTCTGTAACCTCTGACCCCCACTGAATGATCTCCACCCCCAAGTCACCCCAGTTCTGGGACCACCGGCTGGAGAAGGGTTGCATGGGAGACTCCTGAATCAGAGAAGCTGAGAAGAACTAAGAAGTCAAGGTTGTCCAAGGATAATCCTTGGACCACAGCATCAGTGTCATCTGGGAACTTGCTAAAAATGCAAATGAGTCGATGGCAGACCCACTGAATCAAAACTCCGCGTTTATTAATGGCTGAATGGGGCTCAGCAATCGGTGTTTTTAACAAGCCCCTAATAGAGGCCTGAAATGATAGGCAGGGCTAGGCTTAGGAATTGAGGATGGAGACTGTTTTGAGAGGCTTTGAGGAAGCTGAACCACAGGAACTGATGGCAGAGTGGATGTGGAAGATAGCATGGTAGCATAGTAGTAGCAACAATAATATTGATAATAATACCACTAGCAACTGACCATGTGCACTTACTCTGTCTGACACTATGTTAAGAATTTCTAAGTATTATCTTCATTTAACCCTCACAAAACCCCTAACAGGTATCTACTGTTATAACCCCAATTTTTGGACAGGAAACTGAAGAACAGAGAGGCCGAATGAATGTGCAAGGTCACACGGTGGGTCAGTGATAGAAAGAGTCTTCAGATGCTGGGTTTTTGTTCCCTCTCTTATGCCATCCTGCTTTGGTAAATCTGAGGAGGTGTTCGGTGCCCAAAGTGAGCAGTAAAAGGAGAGGTAACTTTAAGGGAGGCTAACTGTTTTTTAATTTTTGTTTTTGCTTCTTTCCCCACAGCTTAAGGGATCTTAGTTCCCCAACCAAAGATCAAACCCAGGCCACCAGAAGTGAAATACTGAGTCCTGACCACTGGATCACCAGGGAACTCCTGACACTGTTTTGTTTTTAAACTTACGGAGCACTTACTTTGTGCATTTGCTGTGCATTGTACACTTAATTGTCACCTTGATCCTCTAGGTACTGCAACTATCCGCATGGTATAGATGATACAACTGAGGCTCAGAGAGACAGGATCACCTGCCCAAGGTCATAAACTGAGGGGTGCAACATAAATTTAATGCAAGGCAACATGTATTTGGAGCCCTGACTTTTAATCCAGATAGTCCTCGTGAGTGCTTTCCTGGCTTCTGCCAATCTGGGAGATCCCCCCATGTGTCCCCAAGCACCTAGGACAGATATAGGCACAGAGTATGCACCAAGTGAATGTCCAGTGAGCAACATCAATAACATTCATCTAAATAAAACAATCTGTAGAAGCCAGAAGAAGGGATTGAAATTTATGGAGTTCTCCCATGTACGAGGCACCTTACACAGGGCCCATTTAACTCTCTCAGAGCCCTCCAACCTTTTGTTTTATTATCTCCATTTTATAGACAGGAAAGTAGACTCAAAGAGGAAGCTACTAGAGGTCGTATGATGTTAGTGGGGCCTTCCCAGGTGGCACCAGTGGTAAATAACTCGACCGCCAATGCAGGAGACATTGAGATGAGAGTTCGATCCCTGGGTCAGTTAGATTCCCTGGAGAAGGGCATGGCAACCCACTCCAGTATTCTTGCCTGGAGAATCCCATGGGCAGAGGAGCCTATAGTCCATAGGGTCGCAAAGAGTGAAACATGACTGAAGCGACTTAACATGCACATTCGATGTTAATGGAAGAGGCAGGGTTGAGGCCAAGTCAGTCTGACACCCAAATGGGTTCTCCTTCCATTGGCGGGGTGGGAGGGGGGAGATCTGTGACTGGGGGTTGAGAGTGTGCAGATGGGTTGGGTTCAACAAATGGTGACTGGTATAATATGGTTACAATAATAATTATCACCATCTGTGAAGTGAATTTGTAATTCTGATCTGCGGAAGAGAAGAAAATGCTTCAGAAGTGGCAATCTCAAGGATGCCTGCTTCCCACCCACTTCTAGATTTCCATCTTTCTTGCGCCAGAGCTGGATGGCCAGCCTGTCCAGGACTCTGCAGCCCTGGCTCTCTGCTGCCCTCTGCTGGCACCTTGCAGATGTGGCACTAGGCTATGGAATCCGCATGACCACCAACATCAGCCTGTCTCCTGCTTATTGACAGTATTCTTTGTGAGTGACCCATACTGGGCTCTGGGAACAGGGCTAGTGAGGCTCTCTAGGGCCTTCTTCCTGAAATACTCTCCTTGTTTCTAATCCACACCCCCATATTGTCCATATTCTATTTGGTGGCCAGAGAGTTATTTTAAAAGAATGAATCAGTCAGCAATTCAGTGGATTAGATAACTCTGAACAACTCTATTTCTCTTTTTTTTTTTTCTGAACAACTCTTTTGCTCAAAAAAATCTAAAAGTGCTGGGTAAAACCTAAAAATACACTATGAACTGCTAAGAATGAAAGGAGTAGAGCAAAAACTATTTTCATACACAAGTATTTCTGCAACATCTGAGTCATGATGAAAATAAATCAACTCATGAAGGATTGTTACATGTAAATCTCAAACATGTTTGGAAAGAGTTATTGTATCATCCATTTTAGACCTTTTCTATCATATTGGAGAACATGAGTCAAGTATGACAGTAGAATCTTTGGTTCTGAAAATTGCAAATTTTTCATTGTAGTTAAACGGAAACTATATAGATACACAGTTTCACTGAGACACAGTTTGCATGCATGCTAAGTCACTTCAGTCACGTCCAACTCTTTGGGACCCCATGGACTGTAGCCCGCCAAGCTCCTCTGTTCATGAGATTCTCCAGGCAAGAATATAGGAATGGATTGCCATGCCCTTCTCCAGGGGATTTTCCCGACCCAGGAATCAAATCTCTGTCTCATACATCTCCTGCATTGACAGGTGGGTTCTTTACCACTAGCACCACCTGGGAAGCCCAAGATACAATTCATCTACCATAAAGTTCACTCATGTATAACTCAACCATTTTTATTATATTTCCAGAGTTGTGGGACTATCACCATACTCTAAATGGATTTTCATTACATTTTTATTACCTAAAGTGTTACTTAGCTATAAAAAGGAATGAAGCTGGGTCATTTGTAGAGACATGGATGGACCTAGAGTCTGTCATACCAAGTGAAGTAAGTCAGAAAGAGAAAAACAGATACTGTATATTAACACATTATATGTGGAATCTACCAATATAGTACAGATGGCCCAATTTGCAGAGCAGGAATGGAGACACAGACTAGAGGATGGACATGGACACGAGGATGGGGAGTGGGTAGGATGAACTGGGAGATTTGAATTGGTGTGTGCACTGCCATGTGCAGACTAGCTAGTGGGAAGCTGCTGTATAGCACAGGGAGCTCAGCTCAGGGCAGGGGTGGGGAGGGGGCGAGGTCCAAGAGGGAGGGGTCGTGTGTATACATATAGCTGATTCACTTCATTGCACAGCAGAAACCGACACAACATTGTAAAGCAACTATACCCCAATTAAAGAAAGCGAGAACCCTTTCACCCCTTGATAGACTCTCTTCATCCTCCCAGTCCGAGCCTAGGCAGCTGCCCATCTACTTTCAGTCTCTAAAAATTTGCCTAGTGCTATAGATTTGCCTATTCCTTCCACATAAATGGAATCATTCAGTATGTGGTCTTTTGTGACTGGCCTCTTTCACTTGAGTTTCCCTGATAGCTCAGTTGGTAAAGAGTCTGCCTGCATTGCAGGTGACCTTGCAATGCAGGGTCTTTGATTTGATTCCTGGGTCAGGAAGATCCCCTGGAGAAGGAATAGGCTACTCACTCCAGTATTCTTGGGCTTCCTTTATGACTCAGATTGTAAAGAAACCACCTGCAATATGGGAAACCTGGGTTTGATCCCTGGGTTGGGAAGATCCCCTGGAAAAGGGAAAGGCTACCCACTCCAGTATTCCAGCCTGGAGAATTTCATGGACTGTATAGTCCATGGGGTCGCAAAGAGTTGGACACGACTTAGAGGTTTTCACTTAGTACAATGTTTTTGAGGTTTTGTCTTCTTGTAGCCTGTATCAGTACCTTGTTCTTCTTTTATCACATTGTTTATCCACTCATCAGTTGGTTTCATGTCTCTCAGGCATATACCTAAGAACAGAATTGCTGGATCATATGATAACAATGCTTTACAACATTTAAGGAACTAACTCTAAAACTGAAATTGTTATTTTTTTTAATATATTTATTTACTTAATTTACTTTTGGCTGCACTTGGTCTTCGTTGTTGCCGGTGGGCTTTCTCTCTTTGCAGCAAGCAAGGGCTACTCTCTAGCTGTGGTGCATGGGCATCTCACCGCAGTGGCTTTTCTTGTTGCAGAGCATGGACTCTAGGGTGCATGGGCTTCAGTACTTGCAGCATGTGGGCTCAGTAGCTGTGGTGCACGGGCTTAGTTGCCCCTCGGCATGTGGGATCTTCCTGGAGGGATCGAACCCATATTCCCTGCGTTAGCAGGCATGCTCTTAACCACTGGACCACTAGGGAAGTCCCTGGAATTATTTTGTTAAACAACCTCTTAACTTTTCTTTAAATATAGGTTTTACCTTTTTCTGTTTTGTGATCTGAGGGTGCAGTTTCTTGACCAATTAAGAATACACCTTCACACATATTTGTTGGATACATTGACTGTTTTGTTTGATGTCGACAGAGGCTAGAGGTTTTCTTGATTTTTAGTTTTTAATAATTTTATTTGCTTGTTTTTGGCTCTGCTGAGTCATCCTGGCTGTGCCTGGGCTTTCTCTAGTTGAGGCAAGCAGGGCCTATTCTAGTTGCAGTGTGTGGGCTTTTCATTGCAGTGGCTTCTCTTTTTTTTTTTCTTCCAAAGTATATAATATATATTTAACAGCACATAAGAAGACACCACTTGAGCTTCCCTGGAGGCCAACAGGAAGTATTTTCACATATAAAAATTAAAAATTTAAACTTTCAAATCATCAGTATTTTTTAAACATAATACAGACTTACACATTGTTCGACATTAACCCATGACCCCACCCCTAGCACGTAAATCCACCCCAAATCCAGAAGTCACAGTTTTTTGTTCCTAAAATCCCCACAGCACTGAACTTGATCTTCACTTCAAGCTGATTGCTAACGAGGCTCCTGACAGAGATCCCCCGGGAGGAACGAAGGGCGGTTGGCGCTGCAGCTCTGATCTACCCGGGCAGCACGGCTGCACCTCTGAGGTCAGGTCCATGTGAGTCAGCCCCCACACTAGGATCCTGGAAGGGTGAGCTGGCAGCTTCCCTAGTCTTTTCCTCTCGAAGGCTGTCCGATAAGCACCTGGGAATTGACTTTTCTTGGAAAAAGGGTGCTGGTAAAGCTGTCAGTGAGAAGTTCAGTTCTCTGCTCTTTGGATGAACTGTGTAAAACTTTTCTCTTAAAAGACACAATGTTAAAAATATTAAGAAAAAAATGTCTACAAAATCTGGAGGGCTGCCTTTTCCTCAATGGGTAAAGCTTGTGGGGTGGTGGGAAAAGAATCAAGGGCCCAGAATTGTAACTCTGCAGCAAAAAGATTAGACGGATGCCCTTCAAAACAGGTCACGTTTCCTAAGATGTCTTGCTGAAGTAGCAAGAGCTGAGGGTGACTGCATGAGCAAGAGGGGAGGGGCGCCAACTCCCAAGGCGCAGGGTGCTACTGTGCGCCCCGCCCTTCGCAAGACTGTTAGGTTTCAGGGCAGCCGCCTCGGCCCCCAGAGCTGCTTTCCCGACTGACTTCGATCTGGAGAGCAGTGGCTTCTCTTGTTTCAGAGTACCGCCTCAAGGGCCCACGGGCTTCAGGAGTTTCACTGTGGTGACTCAGTACTTGTGGCTCCTGGCTCTACAGCGTAGGCTCCATAGTTGTGGCACAAGGGCTTAGCTGCTCTGAGGTGTGTGGGATCTGGATCAGGGATCGAGTCCGTGTCTCCTGCGTTGGGAGGTAGATTCTTTACCACTGAGCCACCAGGGAAGCCCCCTTGTTTTTGTTTTTTGTTTGTCTTCTTTTTCGACCCTGCCTCATGGCATGACCTTAGTTCCCTGAACAAAGATTAAACCTGTGCCCCCTATATTGGGAGCATAGTATTAACAACTGGACCACCAGGGAAGTCTGTGGTTTCTTTTTTTTTAATTAAACAAAATTTTGTTTTTATTGCCTAATGTCTTTTTTCTGTTCCAAGATCCCATCCAGGATGCCACATTTCCTTTAGATGTCCTGTCTCCTTAGGCTCCTCTTAGCTCTGACAGTTTCTCAGTTCAGTTCAGATCAGTCACTCAGTCATGTCCAACTCTTTGCGATCCCATGGACTGCAGCACGCCAGGCCTCCCTGTCTATCTCCAACTCCCAGAGTTTACCCAAACTCATGTCCATTGAGTCAGTGATGCCATCCAGCCACCTCATCCTCTNCCATACATGACTACTGGAAAAACCATAGCCTTGACTAGACGGACCTTAGTCGGCAAAGTAATATCTCTGCTTTTGAATATGCTATCTAGGTTTGTCATAACTTTTCTTCCAAGGAGTAAGCGTCGTTTGATTTCATGGCTGCAGTCACCATCTGCAGTGATTTTGGAGCGAGTAGATCCTAATAGTTCATGCATGGGCAGTTGAGTTTCAATTCCCCACTGATACAAAGTGAAAAATAGATAAATATTTGGTGGACTTCCCTGGTGATCCAGTGGCTAAGACTTTGTGCTTCCACTGCAGTGAACCTGGGTTCAATCTCTCACTGGAAAACTAAGATCTTGCAATCTTGTGTGCTGTGCAGCAAGGCCCAAAACAAAACAAAACAAACAAAAAAAAAATTCCCAAACCACTAAGGTTTCTGAAAACCAATAATGGGTCAAATTTTGGGACAGAGATGTTGTTAATGAGTGTTGGACACATGAATGTCTGGATTCAGTGTTTATTATAAGAAGTGAGATTAGAACAAAAATCTATGGGTCCCAGTGAGCACATGTTTCTGATATCTACAGGCAGAATGCAAGAAATCAATAGCAGACCCCACCCAGGTAGTGGACAATAAAATTTGGAGAATTTTTATTTTATAATAAGACAAAGGATGTGTGGGACTTGACTGCTGAATCAACCAGTATGTTAGGGTAGAGCAGAACTATGATGTAATCTTGTGTTTATTTGTCCCTTCTGAATTCTTATTTTGTTCCTTTGGGTACCTGTGGTTTTATAGTATGGGAATTAGGATATGGTTTATTCTTCCTGATGTTGATATTATTGGTTTTGTTATTGTATGAGTTGAGGATAGGTGGCTTGGTTTGTTTTTAAGCTTTAATGAACTGCTTTAGTTGAATTGCTTAAATCATTGCTATTACTGCTACCAAAACACTACCTTCATTTCACTGCTGGACACTGAAGCCTCGCTTTAGGATGGTAGAGGAAATGAAAATAGTGTGTCAACGACAAACCTTATTCTCTCCATATTAAGAACTAGTACATCTTGAATTCCAGTCCACCTCCCATTCAAGCAGGGAATAACTGAAGACTTGGGGGGAGGCTTTAAAATAGACTTTTCAAGTCACAGTAAAGTGACTGTCTCCGAAGGATAATTTTATTGTAGAATCACTTCCCTAGTGTAAAAAAATATCTGGTAACTCTCCTGGACAAACTCTCAACAAAGTGGTGAAACAGATTCCATCTTTGTCTCCTTTAGGATCTTGGTATGTTCATGTATGTACTACCTTCTGACAATGCCTCAAAAATTGCATCTTCCCCATTTTTTTCTCCTCCTCTTTCCTAAACAATTTTTTTCCATTCTATTCTTTCCTATAATACTCTCTTCCTCATCACTATAGGGAGGAGTGAGATTACTCACATAAATTATATCAGCATAACATACTGGTTATCAAATAAAACATCCTACGTATTTGCTGATTGCCTTCAGTTCAGTTCAGTTCAGTCGCTCAGTTGTGTCTCACTCTTTGTGACCCCACGGACTGTAGCACACCAGGCCTCCCTGTCCATCACCATCTCCCGGAGTTCACTCAAACTCACCNACATACTGGTTATCAAATAAAACATCCTACGTATTTGCTGATTGCCTTCAGTTCAGTTCAGTTCAGTCGCTCAGTTGTGTCTCACTCTTTGTGACCCCACGGACTGTAGCACACCAGGCCTCCCTGTCCATCACCATCTCCCGGAGTTCACTCAAACTCACCTCCATCAAGTTGGTGATGTCATCCAGCCATCTCATCCTCTGTCGTCCCCTTCTCCTCCTGCCCCCAATCCCTCCCAGCACCAGAGTTCTTTTCCAGTGAGTCAGCTCTTCGCATGAGGTGGCCAAAGTATTGGAGTTTCAGCTTCAGCATCAGTCCTTCCAATGAAAACCCAGGACTGATCTCCTTTAGGATGGACTGGTTGGATCTCCTTGCAGTCCAAGGGACTCTCAAGAGTCTTCTCCAACACCACAGTTCATAAGCATCAATTCTTTGGCGTTCAGCTTTCTTCACAGTCCAACCCTCACATCCGTACATGACTACTGGAAAAACCATAGCCTTAGTCCTGTTGAAATGCATGTGTCTCCTGAGTCTTTATTGAATAATGGTAATAAATGGGATCCAGTCCCATCACTTCCTGGCAAATAGATGGGAAAACAATGGAAACAGTGACAGGTGTTATTTTCTTGGTCTGCAAAATCACCATGGATGGTTACTATAGCTATGAAATTGAAAGACTCTTGCTCTTTGGAAGAAAAGTTATGGCAAACCTAAACCATGTATTAAAAAGCAGAGATATCACTTTGCTGAAAAAGGTCTGTATAGTCAAAGCTATGATTTTTCCAGTAGCCATGTACGGATGTGAGAGTTGGGCCATAAAGAAGGTTGAGCACCAATGAAATGACTTCGAATTGTGCTGGAGAAGACTTTTGAGAGTCCCTTGGACTGAAAATAAGATCAAACCAATCAATCTGAAAGGAAATCAACCCTGAATATTCATTGGAAGGACTGATGCTGAAGCTGAAGCTCCAATACTTTGCCAACTGTGAGAAGAGCCGACTCATTGGAAAAGACTCTGATGCTGGGAAAAATTGGGAGCAGGAAGAGAAGCGGGCAGTAGAGGATGAGATGGTTGGATGACCTCGCCAACTCAGTGGACATGAGTTTGAGTGAACTCCTGGATACAATGAAGCCCGGAGCACTGCAGTCCATGGTGTCACAAAGAGTCAGACGTGACTTAGCGACTGAACAACAACAATAAAGGAGGGGAAAGATAGATTTACGGAGCTTCTTTTACATACTAGATGCTGTTCAATGCATTTTACACATTTATTACCTTCTTAAACCACATAATAAAGACATGATCTGGATATCTTCAGTCTCTATTTTATAGGTAAACCCTAACCACATAAATACTTAGGAATATTTGAATTCAGATCTTTAAATACTTACACTTTCCAAAATAACTCTCTGCTTTCTCTAAAGATCTGTCACTAAGATATTGCACAACCTGGGACTGGTCACAATCTTTCTTATCTGAAACTTTCTGTTTAGGAACCAGTAGACTCATATTCTCTAATTTCAGAGAAGCTGAAAGCTTTGGTTAGATGTTTATGTACAGTGACTTTATCTTTAATTCATTAGTCTTAATTCAACAATTAGTGGGGTTTCCCTGGTGGTTCAGTGGTAAAGACTACTCCTGCCAATGCAGGAGACACAGGTTTGATATGTGGTCCGGGAGGACCCCACGTGCTGAGGAGCAACTAAGCCCGTGGGCCACAAATGTTGAGCTTGTGCTCTAGAGCCCAGAAACTGCAACTACTGAGCCCATAGGTAGCAACTACTGAAGCCTTCATGCCCTAAAGGCCATGCTCCACCACGAGAGCAGCTACCGCAATGAGAAGCCCATGCACTGCAACTACAGAGTAGCCCCTGCTTGCCACAACTAGAGAAAATACATGCAGCAACAAAAGCCCATCACAGCATATACATACATGCTGCTGAGTCGCTTCAGTCGTGTCCAACTCTGTGTGACCCCATAGACGGCAGCCCACCAGGCTCCCCGTCCCTGGGATTCTCTGGGCAAGAACACTGGAGTGGGTTGCCATTTCCTTCTCCAATGCATGAAAGAGAAAAGTGAAAGTGAAGTCCATCAGTCGTGTCTGACTCAGTGATCTCATGGACTGCAGCGACCCCATGGACTATACATACATAAGTATATATAATTATATATATTAAAAAACTAAAACAGTCAGCATGCAAAAGCTGGCACGATAGAATGGGGCCTTACTGACTTCATATTGCCTTTGCTATTTCAGAGTTTTGGCAAGGGCCAAATAATAATACCACACATGAAAAAGACTTTGTGGAGGGCAAGCCAATGTAGATATTTATAGAGATATTATCTCCAGTATCATTATTAAAATCAAATCCTGGAAGAAGGTGACTAACTCTGACCTAGAGTTAAAAAAGAAAAGAATTAGTCATTGAGGTTGGAGGGAAGAAAACAGATGTGGATTTAAAAGAGAAAGGGTGATCAGGATAGAGAATTCAGTTCAGTTCAGTCACTCAGTCGTGTCCAACTCTTTGCGACCCCATGAATCCCAGCATGCCAGGCCNGGAACTCTGCATTCAGATGGGAATATCTTTCTTCCTTTGCCTTTAGTTCTCTTCTATTTACAGGTATTTGTAAAGCTTTCTCAGTTCAGTTCAGTTCAGTCGCTCAGTTGTGTCCGACTCTTTGCGACCCCATGAATCGCAGCACGCCAGGCCTCCCTGTCCATCACCAACTCCCGGAGTTCACTCAGACTCACGTCCATCGAGTCACTGATGCCATCCAGCCATCTCCTCCTCTGTCGTCCCCTTCTCCTCCTGCCCCCAATCCCTCCCAGCATCAGAGTCTTTTCCAACGAGTCAACTCTTCGCATGAGGTGGCCAAAGTACTGGAGCTTCAGCTTTAGCATCATTCCTTCCTTTTTGCTTTTCTTTTTCTCGGGGATTGTCTTGATCCCTGCCTCTTGACAATTTCTCAGACTTTCCTTATTTTTGATGACCTTGACAGTTTTGAGAACTGGTCAGCTATTTTGTAGAATGTCTCTCTATAGGGATTTGTCTGATGTTTTTCTCATGATTCAATTTGGGTTGCTGGTTTTTTGAAAGAAAGCCCCACAGACAGATTATCTACAGAAAGAAGTATTTGATTGATAGCTGACTTCTCAATAGCTTCAGTAGAAGCCAGAAGACAGTATCCTTAATGCTGGGGGAAAAAATCTGCCAACCTAGAATTTCTACTCAATGAGGCTCTCTTTCAATAAAAGCATACAATAAAAATATCTTCAGGTAAAGGAAAACAGAGAGTTTACCATTAGCATAATTTCTCTCTCACTAAGGGAAATTCTCAAAGATTTTCTTTGGAATTGGAAAAAAGGAAAATAATCCCCAAAGAAAATTCTGATGCAAGAAAGAGTGAAGAGCAAAGAAAATGGTGAACATGTAGGTACTGCTGAATAGACACTGATCCTATAAAGTGATCATGGTATGTAATTTGTGGGATTAAGAAAGAACGAGCCTTAAAACACTAGACAAACACAGCAAATAATTTGAGAGAGAGTAACTGAAGATCAGAGATGGGAGTGAATAAAATTAGAGGATATAATTTCTAAATAATAGAAGGAGAAATGTCCATTTGTAAGATGTTTAAAAAATAGGGAATTCACTGCTGATTCAGCGGTTAGGACTTGGCACTTTCATTGCCAGGGCCTGGGTTCAATCCCTGGTCAGGTAACCAAGATCTGACAAGCTAGCAGCACAGGCAAAAAAAGAAAAAAAAAGTAAAACAATAGATTTTTTAGAATTCATACATATACATTAACACGGTAACAAAATATAAGGGCATGATTATAGCAAATCATCTTTGGATGTGGGGATGTGATAAGGGGGGGTTGGTTATCACAGGTGGTTTGATTATGTTCTATTCTTTAAACTGGATGTTATTTACATGATTATTTTCTTATTCTTTAAAAAATTGTTTTTGAATTTTCAGAGCACAGGCTCTAGGGTGTGGGGACTTCAGAGGCTGCAGCATGTGAGCTCAGTAGTTGCGGCTCCTGGGCTCGAGAGCACAGGCTCAATGGTTGTGGTGCAGGGGCTTAGTTGCTCTGCAGCATGTGGGATCTTCCTGGACCAGGGATCAAACCTGAGTCTCCTACATCTTCCTGCATTGGCAGGTGGATTCTTTACCACTGAGCCACCTGGGAAGTCCTTGTTTTCTTATTCTTTACACATTAGCTAGATGTCTCCATTATTTTAAATATTTAATTAATTATTAGTTTATTTATTTTTAGTTTTTCGCCACAGTGTCTGACTTGGGGGATTTTAATTCCCTGACCAGGGATTGAACCCAGGCCTTTGGCAGCGAGAGAGCCGAGTCCTAATCACTGGACCACCAAGGAATTCCCCTAAATATTTTAATTTTTTATAAATGTGTATGTATATATTTTAGTTTGGTTGATGGGCTTTTTGTTGCTGTGTTCAGGGACTTCTCTTGTTGCAGAGTCCAGGCTCTAGGGTGCAGGGGCTCAGTAGTTGTAGCATGTAGGCTTAGTTGCCCTGCGGCATGTGAGATCTTAGTTCCCCCACCAGGGATCAAACCTGGGTCCCCTGCAGTGGAAGGGAGATTCTTAACCACTGGACCACTAGGGAAGTCCTTCCCTAAATATTTTAAGTACTTAATAAAAACAAAGGGTAACTCAATAAAGCAAACCATGTTAGTTCTCTACTGAAACCCTCCAGTAACAGCTTGGAATAACTCTGGATGCCTTCCTTGCCTCATGGGATCTGTATTATCTGGCTCCCGTGACCTCTCTGCACTTTCTCCCTTGGCCATTAAACTACAACCACCCAGAGAAGCCAAGGTCTTTCATACCTCAGGGCCTTTGCACAGGCTGTCTCCTTTCAGCATTATTTGTTCCTTGTTAACTTTTACATCTTAGTTTGAATATACCTCTTCCCTTGACCACTGTCCAATAGGTCCTCTTTGCTGTTTTCCATTATTGTGCCCTGTTAGTTTTTTTCAGGCACCCATCAGTTTTGGGAGTTGACTTGTTTTCTTGCTTAATAAGGGCTTCCCAGGTGGCGCTAGTGGTAAAGAACCTGCCTGCCAATGCAGGAGACTTAAGAAACCTAGGTTTGATCGCTGGGTTTAGAAGATCTCTGCAGGAGGGCATGGCAATCCACTCCAGTATTTTTGCCTGGAGAATCCCCATGGATAGAGGAGCTTGGTGGGCTATAGTCTATAGGCTTGCAAACAGTCAGACATGACTGAAGTGACTTAGCAGGCACGCATGTTTGCTTAAAGATTCCCCGACTAGACTGTAGATTCCATTATGGCAGGGACTATATACATCTTGTTCATGGTCTATGACCAGCACCTCACTGGCTCAGAGTGAGATTTAATAAATATTTTTTGAGTGAATAAATTCAAAAGCCAGTGCCTGGCTCAGAGTAGAGACTTAATAATATTTTTGAATGAGTGAATAAATGAACTGATTGGGAGCCAGAATCTTAGCCATTGAACTACCATGGAAGCACCACGTCAAGATTTTCGGATGCTGCTGCTGCTGCTGCTAAGTTGCTTCAGTTGTGTCAAACTCTGTGCAACCCCATAGACGGCAGCCCACTAGGCTCCTCTGTCTCTGGGATTCTCCAGGCAAGAATTTAGGAGTGAGTTGCCATTTCCTTCTCCATTTGGATGCTAACATTTCTTTATTCTCAATTCCACAAGCCTACAGTTTGAATTCCTTAAACATTCTGAGAGTCTGATTTTAACTTGGATCTTAGGGTAGACCAGAAATGACCAAAACTTTGGAATCAGAAATAACTTGGTTCATATCCAGGCTCTCTCATTTATTAGCTGTATGATCTTGGACAAACTGCTCTCTGTCTTTGAGCCTTGACCTGTAGAATGGAGATGACTGTGCCTGTCTCACAAGGTGCAAGAAGATTAAGATGTGGTGTGTAAGGGCAGCACTTGGTTTGATTTCTATCCTGCAGGATACCACAGTTTTAGATTTTGGAAACCTCCCACCCTCTTTGGATTCCAGAGATCCAAATGTCTCCCTGGGTGCACTATGGTGTCACAGTGAGCTCTGGTGCCAGATTTGCTGGGCTTAGTACTTTCTGTCACTGAACCTCAGTTTCCTCATCTGCCTAGTGGGGATAATAACAGGACCTATGATTTTCTTGAAGGTTAAACGAGATGATCCACAGAAAGCATGCTGGTCATGTAAACTCTCATTATTACAGACTTCACTGGGTCTGGGAGGCCAGGAGTGTAGGAATCTCTGCTATTTGCCTAGGAGCTGAAGCACAGAGGCCTCCTTGTCTGGATGAGGGCCTGAGGTTCTTGGTCCAAAAGCCTGAGCCCGCAGGACCTTCTATGGGAATTCGAGACTGGTGAACTGATCTGCTCCTCTCTCCTTCCTTTCCCCCTCCCTCTCTCTTATCTCTTGGGAGTGAACTGGTTTCCCTTGGGAGCTCTGCCCTGGGGTTTGGTGAGGAGCCAGTCCTGCCTGTATGTGTCTGGAAGGTCAGTTTCTGAACCACAGCAGAGTGGCACCAGCTGACATAGTGGAGGGGTAGTGTCTTCCTCCAGCTGTGGCACTGCTGTGAGTGGACTGACGGGGGCACAGCTGATTGGCATTGCCCATACTGTGTGATCCTGGAGACACACGCACACACATTCTCTCTCTCACAGATACACAGAAAAAATGCACGTACACATCTGTACACACACGCATATACACGCACACACACACCACTGTTTTCTCTGCCTTTACATCCTTCTTCCTTCTCTGCTAGCCTCCTTTTATTCTACACACATCACCCCTCTCCTTCCTCCTTTCTCTTTATAACCATAGAAAACAGTCCCCCAGGGGAGAAACTCTTTCTCACCAAGTTTGTCTGGGGCTCATTAAGTCTTTTTTAAGCAGGGCAGTACGTGGGGTGACTTTTAAGGATCTGGCTTTAGGATTTGGTCCTGGGAAAGGAATCTCATCTCCCCTCTGGTTTCTTGCCTCCTGCCTGTTTCCACTTCTCTGCCCCCTCAACCCCCCTTCTTCAGAATGAAGCTTTCAAAAGCCACATAAAATGCTGTTCTCTTTTATCATTGTTTAGCCTCAATTTTCTCAGTTTCCTCTACAATCTTGAAGCACAACCATATTTTAAAAATATCAGTGCATACACACACACACATATATGTGTGTATATGATTCCACGGGAATGTGGGATCTTAGTTCCATGATCACAAATATGTGTGCATATATAGTGTTAAATTTCTTTCTATCTTCTTCCCATTCCTCCTTCCTTTCTTTCTCACTTTGTCTCTTTCTTCTATATACTGGATTGGCCAAAAAGTTCATTTGGGTTTTATCCAATATTTATCGAGTATCGGGTATATGTCAGACCCTAGGTTTTCTTTGTTTTACTTGTGTCTATGGTGTTTTGATACTTATCACTTTAAATTAAAGCTATTTGACTGATGCCTGTTTTCCAAGATTATTATGACTCACTTTTTTGTGTGTTTGTTTTTTGTTTTGTTTTTTGGCTGCCCCTTGAGGAATGTGGGATCTTAGTTAGATCATCAAGGACTGAACCTGTGTTCCTTGCTGTGGGAGGATGGAGTCTTCACTACAGGACCACCAGGGAAGTTCGATAACTCATATTTTTGAATGCTAATTATGTAGTGGAGGAACTATGTTAAGTGGTTTATGACTATTATCTTATGAATTCCTCATAATAATCCAAGGTAATTTTAATATTCCTATATCGTAGATTATGAAATGGAAGCTTATATGTTAAAAAAGTCACTTAGGACCACAGAACTGGAAAGCGGCACAGTGTTATACGTCAATTATATCTCAGCAAAGAGAGGAAGAAAAGGCACAGTAGGGATTTGAACACAGAAAATCAGAATCCAAAGCTCCTGCTCTTAAGCACCATGAGATCCTCCCCTCCACACAGTGGACTGTATGTCCTGCGAGGTGAGACACTGGCGAACTTGTTTACAACTACTTATTTGTACAGTGACCACTGTGTCTGGCATAGAGTGGATAGTCAGTAGGCATTATTGATTGAACGAATGAACTGTGAAATCATCCTTTGGTGCTATGTGGGTTGCAGAAAGGAGTAGGGGGGATACAAGCATAGACAGACCCAAGGTTTGCATAGAGAACTGTTCTTACTAGCGCTGTGCCTCAATTTCCTCACCTATAAAATGGGGATAATATACAGACTGAGCAGAATTCATATGGTTTAAATGACAATGTGTATTAATCAGCCAGCTCATGTACCTGTGCATAACAAACTGAACAAATGACACCTATTTTTATATGTACATGTGCATATCATGCATCTGCATTAAGCATGTAGCCTTAGTAGGTTTTCAGTGGTATAGAGCCACTCCCCTGTTGTTGGATACTTGGGTTCATCCCTGCTGCTGCTGCTGCTAAGTCACTTCAGTCGTGTCCGACTCTGTGCGACTCCATAGATGGCAGCCCACCAGGCTCCCCCATCCCTGGGATTCTCCAGGCAAGAACACTGGAGTGGGTTGCCATTTCCTTCTCCAATGCATGAAAGTGAAAAGTGAAAGTGAAGTCGCTCAGTCGTGCCTGACTCTAGCGACCTCATGGATGGCAGCCCACCAGGCTCCTCCGTCCATGGGATTTTCCAGGCAAGAGTACTGGAGTGGGGTGCCATCGCCTTCTCCCTAGTTATTCGCAAATTGATGAGGACAACTTGTATACATACCTAGTTTCTTCCTTTCTTTATTGGAGTGACCATATAATTGCTTTACAGTGTTGTGTTAGATTCTGCTGTGCAATAAAGTGAACCAGTGATATGTGTATGTATATATATATCTCCTCTTCCTCTTTAACCTCCCTCCCCTCCCCCATCCCACCCCTGTAGGTCATTACAGAGCCCCGAGCTGAGCTCTCTGGCTATACAGCTGCTTCCCACGAGCTCTCTGTTTTATATATGGTAGTGTATATATGCCAATGCTGCGCTCCCAGTTCAGCTCAGCCCCTCCCTCCCCTCGCACCTTGTGTCCTCACGTCTCTTCTCTCTGTCTTCCTGCCCTGAAAACAGGCTCCTCTGTACTACTGCACCTGTTTTCTTGTGAGCTTTTTTCTCTTCCTCTTGATAGTATCTTATGTGGAAGATTCTACTTGCAGGGAATCTAGACACTGATGTGGCCCTACTTATTGTCCAACAGCATCCCAGGTAGGAGTGGAAGACAGAAACAAGGAGCAGATATGAGGGCTGGTTGAGGTCTGTGAGGCAGTGTGTTTTTTCTGGTAATGATCACACCTCATCTGTCTAGTGCCCAGGCACTGGTGTGAGACAAGACTAGGTTTGAATCCCAGCTCTGCCCTACTCACAAATGTGTGTATTGGGCCAATTAGATCTTCTGAATCAAAATTTTCCTTTCGGTATAATGGGAGTATTCTTAACTGTAGCTACTTCACGAGGCTACTGTAAAGCTGAGAAAACACATGAAAATGCTCAGATCTAGGCCTGGCCAATTCAATAAATAAATAAAAGTGGATTCAGTAAAAGTAAGGATTCAATAAATAAAAGTGATTATATTGTTCGCTTAAGATTCACAGAGTAAAATATATTTTCCCACTGATTTAATCCTGACATAGTCTCTGTGAGGGTTATAAAGGTTATTAGGACCCCCATTTCACAGATGAGGTAATTGAGGCTTAGAGAACTGTAGTGCCAGGACCAAGGTCGATATGGAGCTCACAGTTTCTGAACAGGGTTAAAAAACAGGTCTCCAGAGGTCCAGACCCAGAAGCCCCACCTTCCAGCCTTCTTCCCCAACACCAGGAGTTCTGGGTTCTCTGTCCAGTGTGGAATTCAGGCTTTTCTGTATTNGCCTAGATAGTTATTGCTGTTAGATGAGAGGAAAAATGAAGGTCAGGAAAGACTCTCAAAGTAAGTAACCTGGTGCTGAAAAGTCTGCACACCCCAGCCACTGCGTTCACCTTTCCTTCCTGAGGGGGTGGGGATGGTGGTGACTGGGGTACCACTGTGTGCCGAGTGCTATGCCCAGTACTCTAGGCTCAGGATCCACTTCATCCTGACAACAAGTACTAAAAGATAGGAAGTATAATCTTCATTTAGCAGGTGAGGAAACTGAAACTTGGAAAGGTAAAATGATTTTCCTAGGATCACACAGTCAGTGAGTGACATAGCTCACTGAACCTCAATTATCAAGCCACTAAAGAGAGTTCAGAGAAGTTGATTTTTCCCCAGGAAAGGGCAAACTTCCATGCAACCAACCAAAGGGATCTAAAAGGGGGGTAATGAGAAAGCCAGGGAGTGGACACCTGTTTTGCCCTCAAACACCAGCATGGGATAGGGCAACAGATCAATGCAGAAATTGTACACTCTGTGTTAAAGCAGGAAGGAACTTAATGTTCATATAGCGTTCCATTTTGCAGATAGACTGAGTCTTGGAGAGGAAGAGGACTTCTCAAGGTCACATAAAGTTACTCCCTAGCTTTACTCCCAGGTGGGGGTAAAGGGACTTTTAGGAGGTGTCGGGGGAATACCAGCTCCATTCAATTCTTTATGTGTGGAGACTGGACTCCTGTCGCTGTGTTGACCTTTCCTTTAGGATCCAGCCCAGCCCAAGGCATCAAGGAATGGCTATGGATTCAAACTGACTTGAAGTCCCTAGTTTCAGGTGGAAGAGGGCAGAGAGATACTGGGTTGGCCAAAAAGTTCATTTGGGGTGTTCCATATCATCTTACAGAAAAACTCAAATGAACATTTTGGCCAACTCGATTTAAATAGAAACTCCTTCCTTTCCTAGGCTTCAAGCTCTGTGCACTGCAGTGAGCAAACTGCTGGGCCTATGTGGGGGTCCAGAGAGGCATTCCAGTCCCACTTCTGCTACCAGTCTCTTGAGTGACCTTGAAATTATGACCTTCTCTCCCTGGGCCACTTGTTCCTCATCTTTGAGGATGGAGCAATAATGTGGTATCTGAGGGCCTGACTTGCAGCCTACCAGAGGGTTAAGAGTGTTGGTTCTGGAACCAGGAGACCTAGGTTCAGATATTGTCTTTGCCACTAATTAGCTAGGTGACCTTGGGCAAGGGATTTGTCTCCACACTTCAACCTTCCCAACAGGAATCAGAACATGCCTGTTTGATTGGGTATTGTGAAGATGCAATGAGACAAAATTGAAAGCATTTAACATGGTGCTTGGCACTTGGTATGTGGAACTAATGTGAACTGTTATCACTGTTTTATTTTAAAAGGACATTCAAGAGTTTATAAATAAAGCAATATGGTAAAATGTATTAATATTTGATTTTTTTGTCTTTTTGCATCAGAGATGCAATTCAGATTGGCTTTTGAAATCTCTAGACTTTAAAGCCCTGGTTTCTAGCCTGAGACCTATGTTGTGAAGCTTTCAGCTTTGTGGCCATAGCAGTAACTGACTTCTGTCTTTATTCTCCATTAGAGGTTATCAGTGAGTTCCCCCATTATGGGAAAGTCACTTGAAATAAAAAATAAGAAGTTATTGAAGCATCTTGTAAGTTCTTCAAACACTAGTGACCACCCAAAGCACTTAACCAAAAGATCCATTATAACATTATAAATTTAGAAAATGCCTTTTAGGTATCATTAGTGCCCCAAACTTGTAAGGCGCTTTTCTGAGATTCTCTTTGCCCCGCACTGCTGCTTTCCCAGTACTGGGCTGGACACAGTGGAGCCCTTCAGAAAAAATTTTGCCTTGTTGTGACTTGCAAGTGTTGGAATGTCTGCCTCAATTTCTTCCTCTTTCTGTGCTTGTCCAGGGGGCCGAGAGAACAAGATGCCTATTCTCATCTCCAAGATCTTCAAGGGCCTGGCAGCTGACCAGACAGAGGCCCTCTTCGTGGGGGATGCCATCCTTTCCGTGAATGGGGAGGACCTTTCCTCTGCCACTCATGATGAGGCGGTGCAAGTCCTGAAGAAGACAGGCAAAGAGGTGGTGCTGGAGGGTAAGCACTGGGGACCCCAAGGGTGTTCAGTCCTGCCCTACAACCCCCCAGGCCTCAAGCAGTGGGGTCTGGGAGGTGGGCAGGGTTGAAAACAGAAACAGAACTTGGAGACCTGCCTTGAGACATTGGTGTGGTGGGAATAGAGCTGCTTCAGAGCCAGGCAGATCTGGACTTCGTTTCCTCTCTCCCACTCCCTAGCTGTTTGACCTTGGATGAGTCACTTCATTTCCTTGAGCCTTAGTTTTCTCATCTGTAGGGCAGGGATATAACTTCTGCCTTGCTGGGTTGTGGGACTAGGATGAAAGGTCCATGGTAGGAACTGCCACTCGGTGAGTGACACAGGGGAAGAAACAGGTAGGGACTGGGGAAAGGGAGACTTAGAATCTTGCCTGAGAAACCAGGGGAGCTCTCAACTCTGAATCCTCCTATCACCCAGGGACCCTAGAACTCTGTGACCCATCCTGCCTTGGGAGGGTACTTGGCCTTTATGTAGCAGGACAATGGCTACTTCTAGCTAGGATCCAAGAGGAGTATGTTTTGGAGGGAGGGGAACTTGGTGGTTCCCTGCCGCTCTCCCCTCACTGTGTGGTCTTAGATGAGACCTTTGCTTTCTCCCGGCCTCAGTTTCCCGTCACTTGTTACAGTCTCTTGCTGGGGTGGTCCCGCTTCTGCCTTTTGCCATCTCTGTCAGGAGGTTTCTGCTTTGCTCAGCCCATTCGTCAAATTCTACTCTGTCGGTTCCGGAAACCATGGGGGCCCGAGGAATGTGTCTTTGGCTCCTGGCCCAGAACAGGCACAAGGAGGTGGCGGAGGCTGATGGAGAATGCTGTGGCCAGCGAAGCTGCTGCACTGAGCCCCAGGCCCACGTCCTGATAGGCTGCCAAAGATGTCTCCAAGAGGCAACAGAAACCAACAGACTCTGGATGCCTGGGTGATCTTTGGCATTCTTATGGCTCTGACCTCGATTCTCTCTCATTTCGTTTTATTTTATTTTTACATTGTATTATTTATTTAAATGTACTGTGTGTCTATTCAAATGCTGCTGTTGCATTTTTAAATATACACTTAAAGCTGACTCTGTGGGATTGATCCCTGAAAGCTTAAGGGTATCAATCATATTTTAACAGCAAAGTTAAATAATGAGATCACACATAAAGGAGATGGATATAGGAGATTTTCTTTCCACATGCCTCATCACTTTGATATTTATAACCAGTAATGCAGTTTGAAATAGTTGAAATTCATCAAAATGTCATATTTCGGTTGACTTGAAAAGCTCTTTTAGTCTCTGCTCTTTGAAAATTTAGTTCATAGATGGTAAAATTTCTACTGTAGACACGTCTCTAATCCACACTGAGGTCCCCCTGCCCTCCTCATCTTTAGGTAGAGAATGTCTCTTTCTGGGTTCTTAGTGTGGATCATTCTGAGAAGGTAGTATCTTTGAGTGTTAGACATTTGAAGCATTTCCTGGTATTGGGGCTAATACCCAAGCCTCTGTCTACCTCATTCACTCCATTCCTTCCTCATTAAAGCCAAGATGCCTTTCCAGAGACCTACTATGTATCTGATGTGCAGAGCATTGGGGTAGAAGGTAAACTAGACCCAAGGCCTGCCTAAAAGAGCCCACTATTGAATGGGGGGACAAAATATGAACATTGTCTAAAAATGGGACGGCAGAGGATGAGATGATTGGATGGCATCACCGACTTGATGGAGATGAATTTGAGCAAGCTCTGGGAGTTGGTGGTGGACAGGGAAGCCTGGTGTGCTGCAGTCCATGGGGTCGCAAAGAGTTGGACACGACTGAGCGACGGAACTGATTCCACACAAGCTATTTAAAAATCAGCATCTACAATCCTGTCTGCTCTGAAATTAATCTGGCCTTGGGCAAGACCCTCATCTTCTCTGGGCCTCAGATCTCATATCTGCTGGTGTTAAGCTAGATCAGAGATATACAACAGCTTTCATTCTGAGTGTCGGTTTCCTTGGTGGCTCCTGGGAGTTCCATATTTGTAAACATTGGGAGGTCTTATCTGAACTCAGCAGAAAGGAGCTAGAATTGATTTGCAATGTTTAGTGCAGATAGAGAAGGGAAGAGATATAGTATACATACCATCCCAGGACTGAGGGTCTCTGGCATTTGTATTCTCTAAAATTTTTNGCTCCTGGGAGTTCCATATTTGTAAACATTGGGAGGTCTTATCTGAACTCAGCAGAAAGGAGCTAGAATTGATTTGCAATGTTTAGTGCAGATAGAGAAGGGAAGAGATATAGTATACATACCATCCCAGGACTGAGGGTCTCTGGCATTTGTATTCTCTAAAATTTTTCTTTGGGCAAGATCTTTCCTTGGCAAGCCCTGCTGCAGGCTTCTGGGTGGAGCCTGGGCCTGCCTCTTGCCCAGCATAGGATTTGGCACATAGTAGGCTGGAGAAGGGGATGGCTACCCACTCCTGTTTTCTTGTCTGGAGAATTCCATGGACAGAGGAGCATGGCAAGCTATAGTCCATGGGGTTGCAAAGAGTCAGACTAATATTTTCACTTTTTTCTGTTAGTAACTCCTTTCCCGTCCCATCGCATTTACATAGAATTGGTATTATTTCCTGCTTAAATGTTTGGTAGCAGTCTCCAGTGGAGAAGGCGATGGCACCCCACTCCAGTACTCTTGCCTGGAAATTCCCATGGATGGAGGAGCCTGGTAGGCTGTAGTCTATGGGTCGCGAAGAGTCGGACATGACTGGAGTGACTTAGCAGCAGCAGCAGCAGCAGCAGCAATCTCCAGAGAAGCTACCCTTATAGAAAAGTTTTTGTTTTTTTTTGCCACACTTTGCAACATATGAGATCTTAGTTCCCTGACCAGGGATCAAACCCAGGCTCCCTGCAGTGGAAGTGCAGAGTCCTAACCACTGGATCACCAGGGAAGTCACGATTTTAATGTCTTTAATAAGACAATTTAGATGATCTATGTTTTCCTTGAATGTGTTTTGGTAGTTTATGTCTTACAAGGAATTTGTCCTTTTCATTTAAGCTGCCAAATTTCTTGGCATAAAGTTGTTTATAATCTTCGTGTGTTTTTCCTCCTTTTTGGATGAAAGCGCTCTCCTGCTTTCTCTTTCTCTCTTCCTCCCTTTATACTGCTCTACTCAGTGGTTCCAAGGGGATTCTGTCTCTTGGAGCAGATAGCTAAGCAAACCTACCAGATCACCATCTTGTCATGGGTGCTGAGATGGAGTCTGCCTAGAGGTTGGAGGAAGCGGTGATCTCCTCTCTCTAAATGGTCAGGAATGACTTCCTAGAGGAAGGATGCTGGCACCTGATGAACAATAAGCAGAGGTAGGAATGGGGTAGAGAAAGGGTGTTCCAGGAATGGAAGTTGTCTGAGCAAAAGGGAAGGGTGAAATGACTTGACTTACCTGGGAAACTGCCTGGGAAGTAATTCAGCTTTATCTGAGCTTAGGTGTGAGGAAGCGGGTGGAGAAAGACGAGGCTATTCAGATTGACAGATCCTGCAGTGCCTTGAGTGCCAGAATAAAGGAATTTGGAGGGAAACAGAGAGCTATTTCAAGGGTTTTTCATCAGGGGCTCACATGGTCAGCTTTGGGCTTTACAGCATCAACCCGGTTTGGAAGGAGGCAACAATAGATGCAGAATGGCAGCAAGGGGGACTTCCCTGGCAGTCCAGTGGTTAAAAATCCACCTTCCAATGCAGGGGATGTGGGTTCAATCCCTGGTCGGGGANTGGGCTTTACAGCATCAACCCGGTTTGGAAGGAGGCAACAATAGATGCAGAATGGCAGCAAGGGGGACTTCCCTGGCAGTCCAGTGGTTAAAAATCCACCTTCCAATGCAGGGGATGTGGGTTCAATCCCTGGTCGGGGAGTTAAGATCCCACATACCCAGAGCAACTAAACCTGTGCATGGCAACTACTGAGCCTGCGTGATGCAACCAGAGTCTGTGCATCAAAATGAAAGATCCCTCATGATGTGGTGAAGATTCAGTGGGCCCCAACTAAGATCTGAGGCAGCCAAATAAATAAATAAATATTAAAAGAAAAAAGAATGGCAGCAAAGAGGCTGGGGCCGTGAGCAGAAGGGAGATCATGATGGTTTGACCTAAGCAGGCTTGGATAAAAGAAGAGTCTCAAGGTTGTGGGGCTTCCCAACTGGCTCAGCATTAAAGAAACCACCTGTGAGTGCAGAAGCCTCAGGAGGCTGAGTCTTTGATCCTTGGGTCGGGAAGATCCCCTGGAGGAGGGCATGGCAACCCGCGCCAGTATTCTTGCCTGGAGAATCCCATGGACAGAGGAGCCTGGCAGGTTGCAGTCCATAGGGTTGCAAAGAGATGGACATGACTGAGCACACACCCATACACTTGATATTGTAGCCCTATTAGTTTTTTTTTTTTTTTCAGCTTTTTCTTAGTTGAAGTCTGTCTCAGCTGCTCTCCAGTAGGCTTGTAGAAGAAGATAATTCCATCCAAGGCAGCAAAGGGCTGGGGGCGAGAACTGGGGTCAAGAATCTTTGAATTGCACAGGTGATCTGAAGAGCCTGGAAGATGTAAGGAAGCTAAGATGTTGGGTTGTGGCTGGTCCTTCAGACTTGGGGGAATTTGTGGAGAACAGGCAGCTGCCCTAGTCTGGAACCAGAGCTCCTAGAAGCCTCTCTGGGCCTAGGTTCCTCCTCAATACCCAATCACATTGTTCAGAATTTCCCCACCTTCATCCCACTTCTTAAGGCCACCTCCAGGGAGCCAAGGGCTTCTCTGATAGCTCAGTTAGTAAAGAATCCGCCTGCAATGCAGGAGACCCAAGTTCCATTCCTGGGTCGGGAAGATCTGCTGGAGAAGGGATAGGCTACCCACTTCAGTATTCTTGGGCTTCCCTTGTGGCTCAGCTGGTAAAGAATCTGCTTGCAATGTGGGAGACCTGGGTTCAATCCCTGGGTTGGGAAGATCCCCTGGAGGAGGGAAAGGATACCCACTCCAGTATTCTGGCTTGGAGATTTCCATGGACTATATAGTCCATGGGGTCGCAAAGAGTCAGACACGGCTGAGTGACTTTCACTTTCATTTTCCAAGGA
Organism: Neotragus moschatus; assembly: GCA_006410615.1. Taxonomy (NCBI): domain Eukaryota; kingdom Metazoa; phylum Chordata; class Mammalia; order Artiodactyla; family Bovidae; genus Neotragus; species Neotragus moschatus. Next base: position 202,078 of record SJYA01002112.1, on the reverse strand, counting down.
TCCATGGCCTATCCTTTGGATGTGAACCTGGCAGGGTAGCAGGGCATCTTTCCTGAGGTCTGGGGCTTGGTGGGTACAGAGCTCCCTGAGAACATCCTAGAAGGAAAGCTGTCACTGGCAAGCTGCTATTGCCACCCAGAACCCTATATCCCCAGCCTAAGGGACTCAGCAACCCCAGCCTGCCTTCTGGACCTTTTCTTCTGTGAGGTCAGGATTTTGCACAAGTGTCTTGAGCCTATTCTCAGTTACAGGGATGTTTGTGATCAGAGTCTGGGCCCAAGCTGGCAGCCAGTACTCTTCTGTCTGCTTCTTAGAGAGGCCCATTGTGTGCAGCTGGATCTGGAGCTAGGCCCTTGGAGACTGTGCCTGGAGGAAAAGGGAGGGATGGTCAAATGCCTCCACTCCCTCCATAGCCCCCCAGCAAGGCTGGCAACAGGGAGCCTTTGATGCATTATAAAATAATGCTAAAGGACAAAAATGGATAAAGTCAATTTTAGTACTTTGTACAAAGAAGAGAAGGTTCACCTCACATAAAGATCAGGCTTTTAAAAGATACAGGCAGAGAATAGTATGTTCATAAAAGTACAAAGAATAGTAGGAATTGCTATAATCCCCATTTTACAGAAAAAGTCACCAAGATTTGTTAAACATAAGTAACTTCCTTCAAGTCATACAACTAATAAATTGGCAGACTCGGAATTCAGACCTAAGGACTTCCCTGGCATTCTGGTTAAGACTCTGTGCTTTCATTGCAAGGGGCAGGGGTTCAATCCCTGACCAGGGAACTAAGATTCTGCATGCTATGCGGTACAACAACAATAACAACAAAGAATTCAAACCTAGGTTTCTCTGATTGCAGAGGCCACTGTGGATCCTGCCATGGATAATACCCACTTCTCATAGTAGTTTGCAAGATTAAGAAATAAGGCATGTTATGTGCTGAGGCCAGTGTATATAAGTAGGCACTCATTTATGTTTATTTTGTTTCCTGTTTATAAGGATGAGACAGTGCACTTGAAGTTTATGGCACAGTGTCTTCCACACAGTAAGCCTTTGATCAATGTCAACCTTTGTCATCATGGTATCAGCAGCAGCAATTTTTGTTTTCTCCAGTAAACTTGAAGGTCTCTGAGGGCAGGAATCATGTGTAGTTTGTCTTAGATCCCCAGGCCTGGTGCCAAGCCTAGATGCTGGTGAGTTTGGGGAAAGTGATCCCTAGGAGGGGACATCTCTGACTCTTTCTACTTTGCCTTTAAACCTCCTCAATTGCAGTTGACTTTCCTAAATGTTTAGAAGGGGGTTCCAGGCTCATGCTGGGTTTGACTGACTTCTGAGAGTTTCCGTTATGAATCTTCAGAATTCCAAGACCAGGTCTCTGCCAGCCTGTCCTCTGGCAGATGGCTACTGCCAGATATCCTGCCTTAAATTTGGCTCCATATATCACCACTGTCAAAAGTGGGATGTTGTTAACCAATGCAGCTAATCTGAGGTCACCCTGTTCAGTTTAGGTGAGTGTAGCTGTGCCTGAGAGGTGCCTGAGGGACTCTTGTCCTGGGGACAGAGGCATGAATGGAGCCCTTGTCCAGTCCCTGCCATGACTGCAAGGACCTGTTTTTCTCATCATTGTTCTCAAGAAAACATTAATTTGGCTGCACACATATATGGCTTCGGGCCATATGATTCCCCACAGACAAAACTTGGCTTAATCCAGCTGTGGCCTGTTCCTTCGATCTTTGATTAAAATGCCTGTGGGACACTGGGGGCAGGTTTTGTCCTCCATTAACAATATGAGCTGGTTGCTGATGGTAGCGGAGGGAATTCTGACAGTAATGATAAGAATGTTAATAATAGGGATGGTATGTCCGCTGCTTATTGAGCACCTACAATGTTCTGGATACTGTGCTAAATGCCTTCTGTATGTTTTCTCATTGGAGCCTCAAAACCACCCCTATGATTCAAGGTACATCATTCATCTCATGGTACAAATAAGAATATTAAAACTTATAGAGGTGAAGCTACTTGCCCAAAGTTACACAGAGGCAGAGATGGGGTTTGAAGTTAGATCTGTCAGATGTCAAAGCCCATGTTCTTAAATGTTTATCCTGCACTGCAAGCCATGTCATCCATGTGAGACTCAGTTTATTCAATTTATTCAACTGTTAAATAGAACAGTTTAACAGTGGATCAGTCTCATTGAATTGGTATGGTTAAGTGATGGTGTGTTAGTGAGATTTGAGCTTTCATGCTTGGTATATAGTAGATACTCAATAAGTGTTTCTTTCTCCCACTGCTAAGGTCCTAATAGGCTTCTTGAGTTGATGAGGGCCTTGTGTTTGAATCCTGGCTAAGATGGTTTGGAATGTGTGGTATATTTTTGAAAAATAGAATTTTTAAAATGTCAAAAATAATATACACTTAAATTAAAAAATGGAGAAGGAAATGGCAACCCACTCCAGTATTCTTGCCTGGTGAATTCCATGGACTGAGGAGCCTGGCAGGTTGCAGTTCATGGGGTCGCAAAGAGTCAGACGTGGCTGAGTGACTAAGCACAAGTAAGAGAAAAAAACCCAGGAAAGTGCAAAGCAATTGTCTTCTCGTAGATTAACGTTACCCATGGCTAATATTTGCACACACTTCCAGAGAGAAGTTTCTATATTTGTTTTTATCATTGAGCAAGTTGAGGACCTCTTTCCAACTCAGCTCCTGTAGCTCCGTTTCATTCTCTTTAATGGTTGCACAATGTCTCATTATTGGGATTCAGATGTTCATTTAACCAGGATATCCTGCACCCCTGTTCAATGCCAAGACTCGTAGGCACTGGGGACAGAGCTGTGAACAGGACTGAGTGATCTGCCAAGGAACACACTTCTTGTATTTAGCGAGACCATATTCAAGGAGTTCACGTTGTTTCTAGCTTCTTGCACCGTAGACAATGGTGTCATGACCCTTTCGTGCATCTGTGAACATTTATCTCAAGAGGATTCCTGGAAAGGATATTGCAAGTTCAAAGTGTTCATGTGCCTTTAGGCTCTTGATAGATGGTGCCTCTTATACTGCACATATAGGGCTTCCCAGGTGGCACTAGTGGTAAAGAATCTGCCTGCCAATGCAGGAGACATAAGAGATGGGGGTTTGATCCCTGGGTTGGGAAGATCCCCTGGAGGAGGGCATGGCAACCCAGTCCAGTATTCTTGCCTGGAGAATCCCATGGATAGAGGAGCCTAGCAGGCTACAGCCTATAGGGTCACAAAGACTTGAACACGACTGCACAAGGGTATGGAAAGTGAGATTTTATTCCCCAGAGTGTTGCCCCAGACAACCCAGGCAGCTCTGCTGCAGGGCCTGCCAATGACTGGGAACTATTTATAGTCCAGCCTTGCTGGACTAACAGGACCTCAAAGGTCATCCCTTCCCAAGGGATGTCACAGTATCCTGAGTGGACAGGTGGGCAGCCTGGACTTGAATCCTCACAATGCCCTACTCAGAGAGCCGGCATATCAGTGCCAATTATATAGGCAGGCAAACTGAGGCTCAGAGAGACCTCGGGACTTGCCAAGGCCAGAATGCAAGTGATAGGATCTGGATTGAAATCTTCGTCTGTCACCTGTGTTCATCTCCTTATACTGTCATACTAAGAACAGCAGCAGAAATAATAACCAACCACATTACGATCTGTTGAAGACCTGTTCTGTGCCAGGCAGGGCAAAGTGCTTTACAAGTGTTGGATCTCAGTATGCTAGGAGATAGATAAATTTTACTCTCATTTTAAAGATGCAGAAATAGAGGCTTACAGAAGACAAGTCGCTTGTTCAAAGTCACAGAACAGGGAAATTAAACACAAGCCTGCATCACTTGAGAGCCCAATTCAATGTCTCTAGCCTAGGAATCCTCAGGATTGTCAATATTTGTTTATTTAATGTATTTCTTATTTACTGATTACCTAGATATGTCAGGCACTATTCTAGATGCTGGGGATATCCTAATAAATAAAGAAAACAAGTCCCTGCCCTCGTGGAACCTATGTTTTGTGTTGAGGAGAGAGGCTGTTGACAGTAAGCAAGTGAATAGATCATGTATTTTCAGGCAGGGGCAAATAAGTGACCATGCACTGAATAGACAAGGAACAGTTTGAGATTAGAGGACAGGCTTGAGCCAAGATTCAAAACCAAGGCATTCAGTCATACAACTTTATTGAGCACCAGGATATGCACGGGTGTGCGGTGTTGAGCCAGAACGGATTTATCCCCTTCTCTCTGCAACACATAGGTTCCCTGCCAATTNACTCTGGGAGTTGGTGATGGACAGGGAGGCCTGGCATGCTGCGATTCATGGGGTCGCAAAGAATCGGACACGACTGAGCGACTGAACTGAACTGAACTGAGGACTTCCCTGGTGACTCAGACAATAAAGAATCTGTCTGCAGTGTAGGAGATATGGGTTTGATCCCTGGCTTGTGAAGATCCCCTGGAGAAGGGAATGGCTACCCACTCCAGTATTCTGGCCTGGAGAATTGTGTGCACAGAGGAGCCTGGCAGGCTACAGTCCATGGGGTTGCAAAGAGTTGTACATGACTGAGTGACTTTCACTTTAATGTTCAGTCAGCCCCAGAGGCTGACTTGTGATTGGTCTAAGTCAATCATGACTACTTCCTCTTACTAATGATTGTGCTAGAAGTTGGCATTGCCAGTCCAGTTGGGCCAATGAAATACAAGGTTTCATGGAAGTATTTACCTCTCTGATAAGACGGAGGTATGAGTTGACATTGCTTTTGCTGCCTATCTCCTTCCTTCCTGGTTTGGTCATGTAAGGGATCGTTGGCTGGGCTGTGTTGCAGCCATCCTGTGGTCATGAGGGGAAGGCTGGGAGAATGGTAGGGATGCCCATCCGGGATCCAATGTCACTGAGTCACTGAACCCACCCTGACATTGCTTTCCTCTAGACTTCTTGTCACATGAAATCATAAATATCTTTCTTGCTTAAGGCACTAGTATTATGTATTCTATTATTTGTAGCCAAGCCCACCTAATTGATAGAGTAAGAGGGACCAAAATATTTTATTATCAATCAACTTTAATTGATTGGTAATGGCTACCATGGACTTAACAGGTGGCTCAGGGGTAAGGAATCCACCTGCCAGTGCCGGAGACGTAGGTTGGGTCTCTGAGTTGGAAGGATTCCCTGGAGAAGGAGATAGCAACCCATTCCAGGATTCTTACCTGGGAAATACCATGGACAGAGGAGCCTGGCAGGCTACAGTCCATGGGTTTGCAGAGTCAGGCTGAAGGACTAAGTACAGGCGCAAATATAATAGAAGCTCCTTGCTTTCTCAGGTAGCAGTTCAAGTCTGACATGGCATCTCCAAAGTCTCTGCATCCATTTACTTCTGTTTTATTAGTCAGCCTTTTGGAGTGTGGCTCATATTCTCCTGGTCAAGATGGTACTCCACCGGTCTGTGTTTCAGCCAGCTCAACCCGGTGACGGGAAAAGGCAGGGAAAGGAAGGGTGTGCCCCTCTTTTTAATGGGCAGGACTTGGTAGCCTAACACATCTCTTTTGTTCTCATCCTATTGGCCAGACTTGGTCACATGGGCACTTATAGCTGCAAGGGAACCTGGAAATTAAAGTCTTAGGTTGGAAGATTATCACTATTTTGGAGGAAAATTGGCAGCCTCCACCACGGGACTATCTCATGCAGCCCCTCCTTTTAGCATATGAGAGGACTGAAGAGAGAGAGGCAAACAAGGGGACAGTGGGGGAGCAGTCCTATCTCCTGACTCTTGTCTTGGCGCGTGCTCACTGCCTTGTGGCGGTTGTTGCCTATTCTCTTTAAGCAGTCATTTTGAAACTGTAAACACTTCTTTCGGGGTTAGAACTTAGTCATGTGGCCATACCTAGCTGCAAAGGAGGCTGTGAAATGTAGTCTACCAGGTGGCCATGGGTGTATGAATAAGAAAGGTGAAAGGATGAATGTTGGCCTCCATCTAGAATTTTCTACCATGTATCCCTGTCAGAGACTTTAGCCTAGAGGAGGATAGTGATGTGAAAGTGTGTGTGTTAGTTGCTTAGTTGTATCTGACTCTTTGTGACCCCATGGACTGTAGCCCGTCAGACTCCTTTGTCCACAGAATTCTCCAGGCAAGACTATTGGAGTTGAAAAAAAAGACAAAAAAAAAAAAAAAAAATACTGGAGTTGATAGCCATTCCCTTCTCCAGAAGATCTTCCTGACCCAAGGATCCAACCTAAGTCTCTTGCATTGCAGGCAGATTCTTTATCATCTGAGCCACTAGGGAAGGGGAGTGGACATAAATTAAAATTTAATTTATTAGTGACAGTTGTTACATGTGGTACATGGGAGCCCACGTCATGGTGGTAACTGCTGACCTCTCCCCTAACCAGTCAAGTACANGATCCAACCTAAGTCTCTTGCATTGCAGGCAGATTCTTTATCATCTGAGCCACTAGGGAAGGGGAGTGGACATAAATTAAAATTTAATTTATTAGTGACAGTTGTTACATGTGGTACATGGGAGCCCACGTCATGGTGGTAACTGCTGACCTCTCCCCTAACCAGTCAAGTACATGAAAGAGGTCTCACCATATTTCAAGAACTCTGCCAGCGGGACCTCGGTTGGCTGGGACTCACCTCCTGCCTCACCCCTTCAGCGGCAGCCTTCCTCCCCTGGCCCCCCACCCCGGGACCTCCGTGATGCCAAACACATGTCCTTGAAGATGGCATATGTCTCAAGGAGGTGCACCCCTACAGACCCAGAGACCAGGTAAGCCTAGCATAGAGGGCGACTCAGACAGACGTGCCCTCATGTTAGGTGGTGGGGCCAAAGGAAAGATCCCTTGTCTTGCAAGTGACAAGCACAATGCCTGAACGTAGTAGGTGCTTAAGAAATGCTTGTTGAATGGAGACAAGAGTGAAGTTATGGGGACGATGGTGTGCTTTTCTTCTCTCTTCTTCCTCTGGGTAGTTCACATCTAAGGAGGCACTTGGTCTGCAGAGGAGTCCTGGATTCCAGTCTTGGTTCTCCTTGAACTAGACCCTTTTCCTCACTAACCTTTAGATTCTCCCTTATGAAAGAAGGATATCAGACTCAGTGATCCCCCCAAGTCTCTTCCAACTCTGCCGAGGTTCCAAGATACCTGGTAACTTTCATTCGGGGCCATGGAAGGTTACCAAACCTCACATCTGAGCAGCCCTTGACATTGATGATAAGATTGATACTAGCCGGCATTATTGAGTACTTATCATGCACAACTGAATTTAACTCTGACAGCAGCCCTGTGAGCAGAGTCCTATTGTTTCACCCCGCTATTATAGATGAGGACAGAGGGAGAAGTAAGCTGCCTGAGATCACACACCAGGAAGAGAATGGGGCTTGCCTCATTCCAGGTAGCCCTCTCAGCTTCAGAGGCTACCTGAGTGATGACAGCGGTGAATTCAGTCCATGTTGATCAGATGAGGTGTGCAGTATTGGGATGGGGGTAAAAGGCCTGTGCTTGGGTGCTAATTACAGCTGAGGTTTAATGCCCAAATCAATGCCCAGATTGGCCAGGGAGGTCTGATTAATGTTCAGCATTCAGACCTCCTATCCCTACTTGATGCCCTAGCCCCAGCCTCCCCCATGAGGCAAGAACTAGTGATTCACAGGTTACTTACACGTGCTCCACTTAGGGACCTTTTGTGTTGGGTGAAGGTGAGGTGGTATCAATCCTTCCTGCGACTCATAGAACTTTAGGTTAATTGTGGTTCCCAGCCTGATCCAAGACATCATGTGTGTACTTGTATTTCTATGTGTGTGTATGTGTGGATGGCATGTAAATGCAAGTGTTTGTGTGTATATGTGAGCATTCGCACAGGCAGGGATGTAGATCTGTGCATATGTGTTTGTATGTTTTTGTGTTAATATCCATATGTGTATATGCATGTATGTACATGTGCTTGACCTGTGCACACATGTGTGACTTGAATATAACTGGGGTTCCATATCAGCACATTATCCCAGTCAAAGGAATACCATTTGGTAACCAAAGCATAATGAACAACACTTTTACTTAGTGTTTAGATTACGTTGGTGTGCAAGCGTCAGAAACCCCAACAAGCAATGGCTTAATAAATGAGGAGTTAATTTTCCACGTGTTTAAAAAGAAGTCCAAGACTTCCCTGATGGCACTGTGGATAAGAATACATCTGCCAAAGCAGGAGTCGTGGGGACCTGGGTTCCCTCCCTGTTCCGGGAGAATTCCACATGCTGTGGAGCAACTAAGCCTGTGTACTGCAACTAGTGGGTCCAGGTGCTGCGGCTACTGAAGCCCATGTGCCTAGAGCCTGTGCTCCACAAGAAGAAGCCCCCGCCATGAGAATCCTGAGCGCCACAACGAAGAGCAGCGCCTGCTTGCTGCAGTTGGAGAGAAAACCAGTGCAAAGTAATGAAGACCCAGTACAGCCAAAAATAAATACATACATACATAGAAGAGAAACCCAGCAGTCAGCTGTTTATGCTGCTATTGATGGTCAAGAATACCCTCAAGGCATCAGGCTTCCAGCTTCTTCTTCTGCCGTCTTTTACCATTTTTATTAAACAAATTTTTCTTGGCTGCACCATGAAGCTTATGGTATCCTAGTTCCCAGACCAGGCATTGAACCTAGGCTCTTGGCAGTGAAAGCATGGAGTCCTAATGGCTGGTCTGGCAGGAAATTCCCCTCCTGCCATTTTTAGTATGGATTTTCTTCTTCTTGGAAATAGCTTGGTGCCTGGACCTCTATGCATGTGTCCATATTCTAGACAGGAAGAAGGCAAAAGACAAAAGAATCGTTCCCCTGGTATTTTGTTCTATTGCTGCATAAACAGCCATCCTAAAATTTAGTGGCTTAGAAGATAGCAGTTTAATGTTTTTCACAATCTGTAATCTGGGCTGGCTTAGCCAGGCAGTTCTGTTCCTTGTTCCATCTGCAGGGGCTACAAATCCAAGAGAGCTGGTTCACTTATGTGCCTGCTTCCTCAGCAAGGGTGGTTGGAACAGCTGGCGGCTGGCTAAGCATTCCTCTTTTTGTAGGGCTTTTCCACGTGGCTAGCTTGTTTTTCCTCTCAGCATAGGTGACCTTGGGGTAGCTGGATTTCGTGATCGCTTAGGAATGCCAAAATGACACTTCTGCCACATTTTGTTTGTCAAACCAAGTCGGAAGGTCAAGGAGAGGAGAAATAAGCTTCACCTGTTGGTGAGGGAGTGCATATAGGGAGAGATGAGTTTGGTGGAGGCCATCTTTGGAAACTAACAGCCCAGCTAGGAACACTTCAGTTGGAAGGGACACCCTCCCCAAAGATTTCGCCTTCTCTCTCACCAGTCAGAACTGGGTTGATGGCCAGTGCTAGCTGCCGGGGAGATCTGCAGTGGAGGAAGGCAGAGGTGAAGGCACTGGAATGGGTATGTGCAAGCCATTCTTCAGTTCCTGCCCCACTTCACTGGTTACGGAAATGCCAAAGGGGGGTGAATCTTTAAAGCCCCGCAGAACATTCGAAGGTCCTTTCCCTGCCACTGACTCCTCTTGGACCTCCTTGAGACCGTCCCCTTACACTTGCCTGTGTGAGTTTTTGTCTCCCCACCCTTTCCCTTCACCATACTCTGGCTTTTTCTTTTCTTTTTTAACCATACAGTGTGCCTTATAGTGGGACTTCCCTGGTGGCTCAGTGGTAAAGAATTGACCTGCCGATGCAGGAGACACAGGTTCCCTCTCTGGGTTGGGAAGATCCCCTGGAGTAGGAAATGGCAACCTACCCCAGTATTCTTGCCTGGAAAATTCCATGGACAGAGGAGTCTGGCTGGCTACAGTCCATGGGGTCTCAAAGAGTCAGACATGACCCAGTGACTAACACTACTACTACTGCACTTTTGAGTGTGTGTATTTGTGTGTGTATGCCTGTATGTGTATGTGTGTTGGGGAGAGAGATATAGTCTCTTATCCCAAGATAAGATAAGATAGATAAACCCCATGAGGCTCAACAACTGTAGCCAGAGCCATGCAGTGGGAATTGCTCCTGATTCTCTCATGGACATCCCCTGTGGTTTCCTCTGGTTTTGTGGTAGATGGGGGTTTCTTGGCTCAGGTTTCAGGGTTGGGCACCTGTCCAGTGGACAGGACTCCCCTCTACCTCACTTGTGCCTGCAGGTATCTGGAGATCTGCTCGGCTGATGGCCGGGACACCCTCTTCCTGAGGGCCAAAGATGAGGCTAGTGCCAAGTCCTGGGCGGCTGCCATTCAAGCCCAGGTCAACACTCTGACGCTCCGGGTCAAGGATGAGCTGCAGGCGCTGCTGTCAGCCACCAGCACAGCTGGGAGTCAGGACATCAAGCGGATCGGCTGGCTGACTGAGCAGGTGCCTGCCGGGCCCCGGGGACCCCTCCTCCCCTCTTCCCCTCTCCTAGAGGCGACCCCAATCCCATTCCCCTCACTGCCTCACCTCGCCGTGGCCCTCTCACCTCTCTTCTCCCCTCCCTGCCCCCCCTCACTGGTGCCTTGCCTCCTGCAGCTGCCCAGCGGGGGCACGGCACCCACCTTGGCCCTGCTGACCGAAAAGGAGCTGCTCCTCTACCCCTGTCTCCCCCAGACCCATGAGGCCTTGAGCCGGCCGGCGCGTACTGCTCCCCTTATCACCACCAGGTACCTGCGGGTAGGGCAGGCCTGTGTGTCCCACCCAGACCTTGGGAGGGGGGCAGTGCTCTAGATGGACCTCAGAAGCTGGGGACTCCAGCCCCATTCTACACTGAGTTATTCCCCAGGTGGCCTGAAGCGAGTCTCTGCCCAGTCTGGGCCTTGGTTTCCTCATCTGTAAAATGGGGCCTCGGAACAGAAGGATATGAGGTCCTATCAGTCACTCACTCATTGACACCTGCTCTGTCCAACCTGGTGCTGCCTGGTTCAGATGGAAGACAGTCCCCAGAGGTCTCTGTCCTCAGGGAGGACCCAGCCTGGTGAGGAGACTGGCCTGGGAACAGCCTTTACAATGCAGAGTGCAGGAACAGCTCAACTCTGCCTGGCCTGCAGGTGGGGGTGGGGCAAGTCTTCAGGTAGAAGATGATATTTGAGCGGGACTTTGGCAGATGGGNAGGTCTCTGTCCTCAGGGAGGACCCAGCCTGGTGAGGAGACTGGCCTGGGAACAGCCTTTACAATGCAGAGTGCAGGAACAGCTCAACTCTGCCTGGCCTGCAGGTGGGGGTGGGGCAAGTCTTCAGGTAGAAGATGATATTTGAGCTGGACTTTGGCAGATGGGTAGAAATTTGCTATTTAAGGAAGGGTGGAGAAGCATCTTACACAGGGAACAATATAGTCAGAGGGACAGAAGCATGAAGAGCTCTCGCAGCTTCATAGAGCTCTCTGAGTGTGCTATAACCAGGGTGTAGACTCTGTCTGGGAAGTGGAGAGAAAGAAGTCAGGGAGTTGGCAGGCCCTGATCTTGCAGAGCTTCTGTTGCCTGGGTAAGGTCTGTTAGCTTTATCTTAAGAGCTGTGGCAGACAGAGTGAGAAGAGTTTTAACCTGAGAGTGAGGTGTCTCATCGGGTCCTGTTTTAAAAAGGATCTGTGTGACTGCCATGCAGAAAATATACTGGAGGAGGGGGATGGGAGCAGTTATGCTGGAGAGACAGTGGAGGTGGGTAGAGGCAGCAGATGGAGAAGAAAGGCCACATTTGCATTGGAAACACATGGTGGGAAGATTAACCAGGCTTCGTACTTGCCAGATGGGGAGGGTGAGGGAGGCGTCCTGATGAATGGATGAACGGGAGTTTTGGAGCTGGTGTCTGGGTGGGCAGTAGGAGTAGGGGTGGGAGTGCAAAGGGAGGAGGTTGGATCAAGATGTTGAGTCCAAAGTGTTGGTGGGGGGCGGGTAGGTAGGGAGCTTGGGTAGGAAACTGGGGAATTTGTGAGTCTGTTGCTTAGGGCTGCCAAGTAGGAGACTGGGCATCAGAAACAGCTCCAAGGGAGAACTGAATCTACAAGAGAAATCTTGTGGAGTGAGGACCAAAGAGGGCGAAGGTACAGAACTCTGGGGTCTGCTGCCCAGAGAGGGCCGGTGAACTGCCCGAGGCTACACAGCAAGTGGGAGCCTGGCTGAGAGGTGTGGCCTACTGCTCATGCTTCCTCCCTCCAGGCTGCGTTCCGGCACACGTGTCAGGAGCCTGCTGCCTACTAGGGAGGAGCAGGTCATGAACGTTCTGCCTAATCAAGTGATTCACTAATTTAGGGCACAAATGTTTACTAAGCACCTACTTTGTAACAGGCATTGTTTTAGTTTCTGGGACTATAGCGGTGAACAAGCTAGACAAACATTTGTACCCTAGATGGTATTCTAGAGAAAAAGGCAATCAAAAGCCATCTGAAACAGTAAAAAGTAAGTATAATTTCTGGTACCATAAGGAAAAGTGTGGCTAGTGAGTGATAGGGGAGAATGCTGTTTTATTTTTTTGCTGTGTGGCATGTGGGATCTTAGTTCCCTAACCAGGGATCCAACCTGGGCCCCCTGAGGTGGACGTGAGTCTTAACCACTGGACCGCCAGGGAAGTCCCGAGGTGTCATCTTCGGCAGAGAAGTCAGGGAAGGCTTCTCAGAGGAGCTGGCATTTGAGCAAAGGTCTGAAGGAGATAAGGGAGAAGGCAATGCAGATGATCAGGGAAAAGTTTGCTGGGCAGAGGGAACAGCAGAGGGGCTGAGGCAGGAGTGTGCTTGGCGTGTTTGCAGACACTAGAGTGGCTGGAGCTGAGGGGGCTAGGAGGAGGGGGGCAGGAGATGTTCTCCTTGGACTCCATCAGTGACCGTGTGGAGGTCCTGTCCCCCCATTGGGTGGAAAAGGAGTTGCAGGGTCCCTTCCCAGGTCACTGCTCCCTTGGCCCAGAACTACTTCCCCGCTGCCCGAGGCCTCATGCTTAGCCCTCTGCCCCCTGCCCCCAGGCTGGTGCACTCAGGCCCCTCCAAGGGCTCGGTGCCCTACGATGCAGAGCTCTCTTTTGCCCTGCGCACGGGCACGCGCCATGGTGTGGACACTCACCTGTTCAGCGTGGAGTCACCGCAGGAGCTGGCTGCCTGGACCCGCCAGCTGGTGGATGGCTGTCACCGGGCCGCTGAGGGTGTGCAGGAGGTGTCGACAGGTGGGCTGGGTGGATCTGGGAGTGCCTTTCTGGTAATGAGCCACTTGTCCCCAGGGGCATTCAAGTTTCCTTCTTTTAGGATGCTTCAGGAGGGGGATCATGAGTGGGATTTGGGGTCTCCGAGGGCCCTCTGTTTCAGATGTGCAGGTGTCCTGGAAGGTAGTGAGACTTGTTTCCCAGGGGTTTTCTTGTCCTGGCTTTGTGACTCTGCTGGTGAGGATATGAGAAGTGACACTTGGGGTAGGGTTGCCAGAAAAAGTACAGGACACTCACTTGGATTTGAATTTCAGGTAAACAGCAAATAATTGTTTAACTGAAGGAGGTCCAAATTACCCATTGCTTATCTGAAATTCATATTTAACTGGGCAAGAAGTCTGTAGGCACCTAAGGTCTCCAAAGACCAGGCTTGGTGGGCCTACCTTCACAGGGAGTGGGCCTCCTGTCCAAGGTGGAGTTGAAGATTCCCCTTTCCTCCTTTGGTGCTGCTGGCTGTGGATCTGGAAGCGGGGTATAGGTTTTCTGCCCACTCATCCTTCTGTGTTTTAGAGTGTGGGGGACTCTCTACAGGGTGGGTGTACAAATGGCATGACAGACAGTGAGCTTCCCACCCCCGGTGGCATTCAAGCCCCACTTTTGGAGCTGCCAGTGGGGACTGGAGGGAGGGCTTGCAGTCTCTGAGGTGTCGCTGGGCCCGTGCCCACGCCTTCCCCACAGCCTGCACGTGGAATGGCCGTGCCTGCAGCCTCTCCGTGCATATCGACAACGGCTTTACACTGTGGGCGGCGGAGCCAGGTGCAGCCCGAGCCGTGCTGCTGCGTCAGCCCTTTGAGAAGCTGCAGATGTCCTCGGACGATGGTGCCAGTCTCCTATTCCTGGACTTCGGGGGAGCTGAAGGCGAGATTGTGAGTGGAGGGGGTGGAGGGGGTCGAGGGGTGATGCTCTCCTGCAGGCCAGGCTGGGTGGGCTCCTGACCCTTCTCTCTGTTCACCCCGTAGCAGCTGGACCTGCATTCGTGCCCCAAAACCATGGTGTTCATCATCCACTCCTTCCTCTCGGCCAAGGTCACCCGTCTGGGGCTCTTAGCCTAGAGGTGGTCAGATGCATTAGCCCTGAAGAGGGAGTGTCCACCACATGGCCTGACCTGGCGCTCTGCTGATTTCCTGCTTGCTGCTGGGCTGAGGGAAGGGAGAGGAGACGAGCAAGAAGGCGGAGACCCAGCTCAGGACACAGAGGATGCCACCAGTGGTGGGGGAGTGTCCCTGCAGCTCCCCCCATCCCCACCAGTGCCTTTCGTGGAGAGATATTTTGTGTACACAGAAGCCATTCCGAGCCTAGTATGTGCCCCTGTGGGGATCCTGACCCCAGCTAACAACTGCTGGCCCTCCTAGAGGCCCCTAAACTGTCCCCAGAGGCCCCACCTGAAGGTGGAGCTCGCTGGGGCCCACGGTGAGAGACAGAGAAACCTTTCATTCATTTCTCCCCTCAGCTCCACCACCTTGGGGCATCAGGCTGTTCTCTTCAGCCTCTCTCTCCTCCTTACTCTTGGATAAATAAACAGCCTGTGAGCACATAGGCAGCCTGGCCCAGTGTCTGTGGTTTGTGCCTTGGCCTGTAGGTCTTGTGGTGGCCCTTGTAGTCCCAAGATGGACCAGACTGAAGACTGGAGTCCCTTTCCTTAGGGAAGAGCAGACTTTAAACATAGGGTGAAAAAAGAGTCTATTGGTTATCTACTATTGCAGAACAAATGACCCCCAAATTTAGCAGCTTGAAACAATGAACATTTATTATCTTTCAAGTTTGATGAGTTAGAAATTTGAGAGGGGCTAAGCTGGATATTTTCCATCTCAGGATCTTTCGTGGTTATCATCAAGGTGTCAGTTGTACTCATCTGAAGGCTAGACTGGGGTCAGAGGATTTGTTGTCGATATTTCTAACTCGTGGCTGTTGGCAGGAAGCCCTGGTTCCTCACCACAGTCACCTTATTATGACAATGTGGCTGGCATCTTCCAGAGTGAGTGACACAGACGGGAGAACCAAGAGGAATCCACTGTGCCTCTTATCACCTAGTCTTGGATGTCATATACTGTCATTTTTGCTCTATTCATTAGAAGTGAGTCACTAATCCCAGCCCACTCTCAAGGGGAGAGGAATTAGGCTCTACCTCTTGAAAAAAGGAATGTCAAAGAATTTGTGGACCTATTTAAAAACCATCATTGAGAGCCTCTGGCCCGTTTCCTGCAGAAGAGAGGATGCTTGGTGTGTGCTTCTTGGAATGTTTCTTTGGAAGCTGTACCAGGCAGCTGGCTACATATGAGCCTTGCTTGCTTGCATTGTCCAGAAAACCATCGTGACAACAGTAATTGTAGCGTACATTCACAGAGTGCATGCATTTCCTTATGGGGTCCTCACCACATACCTATGTGGTAAGCACAACAATCCCCATTTCTCAAGTAAGAAAACAGGCTCAAAGTAGGAGAGACACTTGCCAAAAGTCACAGAGTTATGAAATTCTGAGCTTGGATTCAAACGATGTCTTTCTGACTCTTGTTCACCTTAGAGACTTTCTGGTCCTGCATTATCCACTAGAAACATAATGCAATTATGTAATTACTAATTTTCCAGTAGCCACCTTTTAAAAAGTAAGGAAAAAATAGATGAAGATAATTTTAATAATATGTTTTATTTAACCTAATAGAGGCAAACTGTTAGAACTTCAGTACATAATGTACAAATTCATTAATGAAATGTTTTACATTCTTTTTCTCATANTTTTAAAAAGTAAGGAAAAAATAGATGAAGATAATTTTAATAATATGTTTTATTTCACCTAATAGAGGCAAACTGTTAGAACTTCAGTACATAATGTACAAATTCATTAATGAAATGTTTTACATTCTTTTTCTCATAGTAAGCCTTTGAAATCTGTGTATTTTATGCCTACATCTATATTCAGAGGTCAAATTTTTATTAGAAACCTTTGATTGGTATTTTCATAAAATATACAGTTGAAAAAATTAGATTCACATCATCAAGTTATTTCTAAATATACTAAAGTTTTCCAATAACTGAATCAAGTATTGGTGTTTAAAATTAATCAGAATGGAATTAAGTTCAGTTTCTCACTCACACTACCTGCATATCACATGCTCAGTAGCCATATGTGGTTAGTAGCTACTGTATTAGACTAAGTAGTTCTGAGCACCCACATGAGGAAATTGAGGCCGACATGAATTTATGTAACAAACCAGAACCAGAGCTGATCCTAGATACCTGGGGAAATGCAGGTAAGCAGAGATATTCCAGCTTTGCCCACCTCAATCTGCTCACTGTCAATCCACTGTTTATTCAAGAAATATATAGCGCACACCTAGTCTGTGTTAATCCTTGGNCCCACATGAGGAAATTGAGGCCGACATGAATTTATGTAACAAACCAGAACCAGAGCTGATCCTAGATACCTGGGGAAATGCAGGTAAGCAGAGATATTCCAGCTTTGCCCACCTCAATCTGCTCACTGTCAATCCACTGTTTATTCAAGAAATATATAGCGCACACCTAGTCTGTGTTAATCCTTGGGGCCAGGAGCTGCTTTGTTGGGAGCAAGACTGACAGGTCCCCATGTGCAGGGGAAAGAAATTCAGCAGAAGCTCTCACAGTCAAATGTGTGACTGATTGGGTAGACACATCAGAAATAGAAATATCAGAGAGGCCAGCGGGGACCTGACCTGCTCTGAGGGTGAGGGCAGGTCTCCTCTAAGGAGGAGACTTGAAGCTGATATGCATCTGAAGGAGCATGCTAAAAATCAGACAACCCCAATCTCTGTTGCCCCAGAAACAAGCATTTATTTTCACGCTTCTGGAGCTGCATGTTGACTGCAGTTTGACTATTAGAAGCTGGGCTTGGCTGGGTGGTTCTGGTCCACGCTGTGGGTTGGGATGAGGTCTACTCTATGTTTTTCCTTCTGGACTCCAGGATGAATGAGCAACTCCCAGGGCAGTATGAGACAGTATGAAATTCGTTATGCATGCATGCATGTGTAGTCACTTCAGTCGTTTCAAACTCTTTGTGATCCTATGGATTGTAGCTTGCCAGGCTTCTCTGTCCATGGGATTCTCCAGGCAAGGATACTGGAGTGGGTTGCCATACCTTCCTCCAGGGGATCTTCCCAACCCAGGGATCAAACCTGCACCTCTTGCGTCTCCTGCATTGGCAGGTGGGTTCTTTCTTACTAATGCCACCTGGGAAGCCCCTGAAATTTATTATGGTATGTTTCAAACTTCTAAAATCCGGATTGTTTTTTCCTCACTGCCCCCACTGGCCCAGGACTCCACAATCCCTGGACAGCTGCCACAGCTCCCAGATGATCTACTTATCTGTCTCCTCACTCTCCTTCCCACAGTGCAGCATATTTTCCACACAGCAGCCACTTTATATGCAAAGAAAGTGAAAGTCAGCAGGGATGACTAACTTGGCCATGGCTATCATAAGCATTGGAGCCTTAATATGAACTCAGCCAGTCTGACTGAACTAGTCAGTCAATGATAATAGGGCTTTTGAATCAGACTGGCCTGTGGGTGGATTCCAGTTCTGCCATATACTCATTGTGTGAGCTTCAGCACATGACTACCTATTTGTATTTTCAGTTTTCTCACCTTAAAAATGGACCAATAATAGCCTCATAGACTTCTAATTAGGTATCAAAGAGATTAGTTGTAACAGGGGTTGTCAGGGCCCCCAGAGTCTTAGTAATTCAGAGTGGCTGGAGCCATTGTCTGCATCTTATAGTCAGAGGGCTTTCTCCCAAAATACAGCCTCCCCATTAACATAGGTAGGAGTATACTTCCACCATGGCTGCTAGTATATAACTACCCCTTTGGGTGAAATAATTCTGAGATCTGTGTTTTACTGTTTCCTAGATCTCTGCAACAGAATTAAGACTCAGAGGCCCACGTCAGTAACTGGCTTGGAAACACATTCTTTATTGGATGTCTCCCCTTTTCTGTCTCATTTTCTGACTACCTTATCAGTGTCTTCTAAGATCACCTGCATGCACTCAAGTCCTTTTTTCAAGGTCTGCTTCCAGGGAACTCAAACTAATACATAAAGCGGTCATTTATTCATTCAAGGCATATTTATTAAGCCATACAATGAGTCAGATTCTGTGCTAGATCCTGGAGATATTGCAATGAACAAGACAGATTGTGTTCCTGCTCTCAGGGAGCTGAACGTCTAGGATCTAAGCAATGCTAAGTAAGCAAATAATGCTATCATTATGGATAATGACAAGTATTGTGAAGAAAATGATGTGGTTAAAAAAATGATGTGATAATAATGGGAGCATTTTAAATGGGATGGTCAGAAAGGGTCTCTCTGGAGAGCTGGTATTTAAGCTGAGACATGAAGGACAAGAAGGCACCAGCCTTGAAATAATCTGGGGGAACATCCCAGAAAGAAGCTAGTTAAATACGAAGGCTCTCAGATAAATAGGTGCTTGGGGTATTGAAGAAGCAAAATAAAATTATGCAGTTGAAGTGTGTTCAACTAGAGAGATCATGCTAGGAAAAGGAAGAAATAAATGGGTTGGAGAAGTAAAAGAAAGCAGTAGCTAGATCATGCAGGTTCTAGACACAGAAAGAAATTTGGATTTTATTGCAAAGGCAATGACAAGCCACCGGGAATTTTCAGCAGAGGAGTGATGTGATCTGACTTTTCTTTTTCTTTTTTTTTTCCTGCGGGGCTGGGCAGCTTTTGGGATCTTAGTTCCCTACCAGGGATCCAGATGAAAGTCTAGCCCATCGCAGTAAAAGGGCAGAGCCCTAATCACTGGACCACCAGCAAGTGCTGTGGCCTCAGGATAAAAACAAATATATTCCCTTAGGCTCTATGTGGGAGAGAAGTCAATAGGAGACTAGGTTAAAGACAGGAGCAAGGAGGCCAGTTAGGCTATTGCAGCCGCTTCTGATGAGATAGTGGTTGCCTGAGATACAGTTGCAGCAGGGGTAGAACGGGAGAATGGAAAGTGACAGATGTGAGACATTTTGGAGTTAGAGCTGACAGAACTTTCTGACTGCAGACACTGAGGGGGAAGAAACAAAAATGAGTTTCTCTTAGTGCAACTGGGAGGATGCTTGGGTCTGAGATGGGCAAGACTGGGCAGACACGGGTTTTGGGTGAGGATGTATGTGTAGAAATGACGAATTCTGTATTNAGGATACTGGAGTGGGTTGCCATACCTTCCTCCAGGGGATCTTCCCAACCCAGGGATCAAACCTGCACCTCTTGTGTCTCCTGCATTGGCAGGTGGGTTCTTTCTTACTAATGCCACCTGGGAAGCCCCTGAAATTTATTATGGTATGTTTCAAACTTCTAAAATCCGGATTGTTTTTTCCTCACTGCCCCCACTGGCCCAGGACTCCACAATCCCTGGACAGCTGCCACAGCTCCCAGATGATCTACTTATCTGTCTCCTCACTCTCCTTCCCACAGTGCAGCATATTTTCCACACAGCAGCCACTTTATATGCAAAGAAAGTGAAAGTCAGCAGGGATGACTAACTTGGCCATGGCTATCATAAGCATTGGAGCCTTAATATGAACTCAGCCAGTCTGACTGAACTAGTCAGTCAATGATAATAGGGCTTTTGAATCAGACTGGCTTGTGGGTGGATTCCAGTTCTGCCATATACTCATTGTGTGAGCTTCAGCACATGACTACCTATTTGTATTTTCAGTTTTCTCACCTTAAAAATGGACCAATAATAGCCTCATAGACTTCTAATTAGGTATCAAAGAGATTAGTTGTAACAGGGGTTGTCAGGGCCCCCAGAGTCTTAGTAATTCAGAGTGGCTGGAGCCATTGTCTGCATCTTATAGTCAGAGGGCTTTCTCCCAAAATACAGCCTCCCCATTAACATAGGTAGGAGTATACTTCCACCATGGCTGCTAGTATATAACTACCCCTTTGGGTGAAATAATTCTGAGATCTGTGTTTTACTGTTTCCTAGATCTCTGCAACAGAATTAAGACTCAGAGGCCCACGTCAGTAACTGGCTTGGAAACACATTCTTTATTGGATGTCTCCCCTTTTCTGTCTCATTTTCTGACTACCTTATCAGTGTCTTCTAAGATCACCTGCATGCACTCAAGTCCTTTTTTCAAGGTCTGCTTCCAGGGAACTCAAACTAATACATAAAGCGGTCATTTATTCATTCAAGGCATATTTATTAAGCCATACAATGAGTCAGATTCTGTGCTAGATCCTGGAGATATTGCAATGAACAAGACAGATTGTGTTCCTGCTCTCAGGGAGCTGAACGTCTAGGATCTAAGCAATGCTAAGTAAGCAAATAATGCTATCATTATGGATAGTGATAAGTATTGTGAAGAAAATGATGTGGTTAAAAAAATGATGTGATAATAATGGGAGCATTTTAAATGGGATGGTCAGAAAGGGTCTCTCTGGAGAGCTGGTATTTAAGCTGAGACATGAAGGACAAGAAGGCACCAGCCTTGAAATAATCTGGGGGAACATCCCAGAAAGAAGCTAGTTAAATACGAAGGCTCTCAGATAAATAGGTGCTTGGGGTATTGAAGAAGCAAAATAAAATTATGCAGTTGAAGTGTGTTCAACTAGAGAGATCATGCTAGGAAAAGGAAGAAATAAATGGGTTGGAGAAGTAAAAGAAAGCAGTAGCTAGATCATGCAGGTTCTAGACACAGAANCAGGACCTGCAGGGCACACAGTGGTGTCCCCAGCTCTGCATGTCTCAGTCCAGAGAGGCAGCAGGAGGATGGAGTTTGGAAGGATTTCAGCTCCAGGCTAGCCACTGGACCGACTTTTCAGGATTTTTTAAGAAGTGCTTCAGTTCCTCCAGAGCAGCTGTCTTCTTCAGAAGTGGAGGACCCACCCCCATATCTCACAGTGGATGAACTTTTAGGAAGGCAGAGGAGAGGTGGGTTTAACTTTACTTCTCTTTGGACTTCCTGCTTTACTCCCTTTCAGTGCTCATGGCCTGATTCTTAACAGATCTTCTATAGACCTGTCTTTGGAGTTAACAGGGTTAACTCAGTAGAAGGTTAACCCTTAGTAGAGGGTTAATAGAGTAGAAAGGCTGTTAAGTTATGGAATCATCAACCTCTACCAAGCAACAATAGTTTAAAGAAACTTAACAGTTCTGATATACGCATCTTGCGGGTGGAAGTCCTGGGGAGTCCTTTCTTTGGTTACCTTTGGAAACCCTGCAGTCTCTGTTCTGAGTTTTAGATCATCCTAAATTACAAGGCAAGTTTTACAATTGGTGCTATAGAAAATCATTATGCTTAGGCAGAGATTTTCTTAGGAACAATGCACTCAGTTAAAATGTGTTAAAATTTGAAAAGACATTAAAAGACAGCCAGACCTCTCCCCTTTTGCACTGTTTCAAAAAAAAGCTTCCATTTATAACTCTTAATGATTTGGTCACATTCATATGGTACAAATTACTTGTAACATGCTGTTTTCATTTAATATTCTTCCAAATACAAGTCTTCATAATTAAAAAATTGTTGCAAAATATCACATGCTGTACCATGATGTTTTCCAATTGTTGGGACATTAGGTTTTTCCACAAATTTTTGTATTATAGATAACACTATTACAAATGCCTTTGTATGTATACACACACAGATACACATATTCACATGTATAGAGATAGCTTTGCTTCTTCAAAATTTTTTTTCTGGAGTAAATGTCTAGGCATTAAATTGGTAAATCGAGGAGCCTGTATACCTCATGACGTCTCAGATTTTTGTAGTCCTTTAAAATTTGTTATTCCCTTCTGTCTCTCCCTGACATAAGTTTGGTGTTTTCTCTTTTTAGACAAAGACAGGGAGCCAAGGAACGTTTAGAAAATTTCCTGATTGTTTATTTTTTTAAAAAAATTACTGCTATTTTCTATTGGTTTTCATGTGATTGTCCTTCAGCTCTTAACTCCATTTAGAATTTATTTGGGTTTGTGGATTAAAGTGTGTTGGTGGGATAGGGATTGATAGAGGGATTTAGTTTGAAGGGGTTTGCTTGGGTGTGAAATTGATATTCTTAAAACTTTGTGCAGATGTATTTTATGTCATGTTAGCCAAACTTACTTTCATTTAAGATGTTTGGAGTTACTGTAGGAAGTTGCCTCATTTTTATTTTGTGGCTTTATTGACCCTCTAGCCACCGCTGTTATCTCTAGAGGCTGGAGAACCTCATTCTGTATAACTGTATTTCTTGAGTCTTAGGAGCATGTTTTCCCCATTTTTAAATGATCTGACTTATAGTTGGTGTGTGTATATGATGAAGTATTTCTTTTGCTCTGAAAGGCTTCATTATTAATAATTAGGGGGCCCATCTGGCAATTAACGGTGTCTCTGAATTGAGGCACCAGGGGACTTAAGCGACTAACCAGGTGCCTCAGGTGTTTCTGGGGCATTTGGGGAGGCAACCTTTGGAGATGTGTGGTCCCCTTTTGTCTTCTNTTTGCTCTGAAAGGCTTCATTATTAATAATTAGGGGGCCCATCTGGCAATTAACGGTGTCTCTGAATTGAGGCACCAGGGGACTTAAGCGACTAACCAGGTGCCTCAGGTGTTTCTGGGGCATTTGGGGAGGCAACCTTTGGAGATGTGTGGTCCCCTTTTGTCTTCTTACCAGTGGAGTTGCCCTCTAATTGCAGTCTACCTTGAGACCTATGGCTGCCAGATGAATGTGAATGACACAGAGATAGCCTGGTCGATCTTACAGAAGAGTGGCTACCTGCGGACCAATGACCTTCAGGAGGTATACACATTTCCCTCTTTCCCTGTTTCCTGGGCCTGGGTGAGATTCTGCCTTTGTGCCAGTTCTTAGGTGGAGTTTCAGGAACAGGCTGTGGCCTTGTGAGAATGAGTTCCTTTGAGGGAAGTGAGGAGTATGGGACTGAAGTGTACTTTTGTTGCAGTTATTTTTGAAACTTTTATGGTGGTGCTCAACTTCAGGAAAGGAACTAGGTTGAAAATGGGCTGCGAGGAGAAGGCAAATGGGGAGTTAGTGTTTAATGCCTATTGGTTTTAGTTGGGGGAGATGAAATAGTTCTGGAGGTTGATGGTAGTGATGGTAGAACAACAGTGTGAGTGACATAATGCTACCGAACTGTATACTTAAAAATGGTTAAAATGGTAAATTTTATGTTGTGTGTGTTTCACCGCAATCTGGGGGAAAATAATGGACTGTGGGCAATGATTCTACAAGGCTGATTGCAACGATCATAATTTTCCTCTTTTTCCTTGGTCTCTACTCAGGCTGATGTGATTCTCCTTGTCACATGTTCTATCAGGTGGGAATTTATTCTTTATCTAGAGAGTGAATAAGTCTTTTGGAAAATGCCAGAGCCAGCAGTGCCAGGGTGACCCAACCCATGGAGATGAGTCAGCAGGTTTGCAGTTTTCCAAGTGAATATAGTACTGATAGAATGGTCAGCATCTGCTGAGCGTATACCTTCTGTCAGGTCCTGTGCTGAGCACTATCTGTGCACCGACTGATTCTCATAACAACCCTATGAGGTAGGTGCTGTTATCAAACTCATTTTGTCGATGAGGAAACCGAGAGTGTGCTGAGTTGCCCAACATTTCCTGGGGTTTTTCTTGCACATGTTTATGCTGTACCTCAAGTCATAAGGGCTAGGTCCAGTCAGTGGCTAGGGACAGAGCTCTTCTGACGGAGATGGGTGGCATCCATCACAAGTGAACAGACTCTGTTTATTGCTTTGTTTCTGTGTACACAGCATGTTAGTGTTGTTTCCTCAGCTGGCTGTATTACCAATCAATCCAGCATTTTTGTTCTGAGGGTCTTTTGTTCTGAGGGTCTTGCAGGACATTGAACTAGGTGCTTTGGAAGATTCAGAAATGAACCTTTCCGCCTTGGAGCCCGACTTTACGGAGCTTAGTCTGATATGGGAACTAAGACAGATACACAAATAGCTCTAACATCTGGCAGAAAGCACTAGGTAAAAAAACAGTAAAAAGGAGAAATTGCTGAGTACAGGGAAAAGAATAGTTAAAGTGATAGGAGAACAAACTTTCCAACCGAAGAGAGTTTGGGAAGTCTGTGAAATAGGTTGTTTTCGAGTTTGGCCTAAACGTTCATCAAGATTTGCAGATGTGTAGGGAGGACTTGTTTTAGGAATGGTTTTGGCTGCACCGTTTGTGAAATGTTAGTTCCTGACCAGGGATCAAACCTGCGCCCTTGGTGGTAAAAGCTTGGCACCCTAACCCCTGGACCACCAGGGAACTCCCATTCTTCCCATTGTCATGCTCTCTCGGGTTGCTTTGTAGTTTATTTTCAGGTTCAAGTCTACTGTTTCTGATCTCTGTAGGGAGAAGGCTGAACAGACCATCTGGAATCGTTTACATCAACTCAAATCCCTGAAGTCCAAACGGCTTCGCTCCCGAGTGCCTCTGAGGATTGGGATTCTAGGTATCTGGTAATTTGCAGGTTTTGTGAGTTTTTTGAGACTTGAGCACCATGTAGCTTCATATGCTAGGGTTTCCCTTAGATGCTGGATTCTCACTCTTATACATCCCATTCAGCCCTTGTACTTTATGTCAGAAGCTGTAGAATTAAATGAGATGAAGCTCCTAAAAGGACTTTTCTTAGTGCCTTGAAAGTAACAGGTACTCAGAAAGTGATCTGTCCTTCCTAGTCTAATGTGGCTTGTGGTAGTACAGAATAATGGATAGGAGAGAGTTTGGAGTCTGAAGGGACAGTTTGAATTTATCAGATAGGTATCTTTCATCTTGACTCCTAAACATGCCCAAGTGAAGATCCAGCTATGCACTGACCAGTATGATAGCCACTAGTCACATGTGGTCACTTAAATTTAATTACATATTGACTGCTTATTAGTCACACTTGACTAGTAGCTGCCAGTTTGAACAGCACAGATAAAGTACATTTCCTTCATCTTAGAAAGTTCTGTTGGGCAGCTCTGATCTAGAGAGCTGGGAGGCATATTTCAAAAATAAATATTCTGTACCTTCATGGTCCCAGAATTTAGTCAATGTATTTAACCTTAAAAATAGATTGTGTCCATTGTGGAATAGTTAAGTCCTCTTGATGATGGATCGAAACAAAGGTTGGAGCTTATTCTCTTACACAGATTTATGTACTAAGTGATGCAGAAAGATGGACAGATTAGCTAGGATGTTTTGTTCCATTTCAATTCCTTCATTATAGAAGCCCCTATATATATATATATATATGTATCTGTTTGGAGTGTTAGAAATCTCCAAAATAGTTTTTTGTTTTTTAAATTGTAGTAAAGTATATGTAACATAAAGTTTACCTTTTGAACCTCTTCCAGAGGCACAGTTAGTTCAGTGGTATACATACAGCATATTCACATGGTCGTGCAAACATTACCACCATCCATTTCCAGAACTTTTTCTTCTTCCCAAGCTGAAACTCCATGCCAATTAGGTAATGACTCTCCCATTCCTCCCTCAGTTCGGTCACTGGCAACTGCCATTCTACTGTCTGCCTTGATGAATTTTATTGCTCTGAGTACTTCATAGAAATGGAATCTATAAAAATATGGTATTTTTGTAAGTGGCTTAGCACAGTGTCCTCAAGGTTCATCCAGGTGGTAGTGTGTATCAGAATTTCCTTTTTAAGGCTGAATAATATTGCATTGTATGTACGTGTGACATCTGTTTATGGACATGGATTGCTTTCACTCTTTGGCTATTGTGAATGATGCTGCTATAAACATGATTATACAATCAAGAATTGTTCTTAAATGTTTTTAAAGGGTATTTTTAAGAAAATGGGCTTTCAAATTCTTTTTTTTTTACTAATAGCAATGGTTTTCTTGGTTATGGAAGATACCAGCATAGATGATATCTTTTCTTGCAGGTTTTGATAGGTATTATGAGTGATAGCAAGAGTTCCCAGGTGGGTGAAGCACTCGCCTACCAGTGTAGGAGATGCAAGAGGTGTGGGATCGATCCCTGGGTTGGGAAGATTCCCTGGAGGAGGGCATCACAACCCACTCTAGTATTCTTGCCTGGAGAATCCCACAGACAGAGGAGCCTGGTGGGCTGCAGTCCATGGGGTCACTGATTTGGACACGACTGAGCGACTGAGCACACACATACACATGGGCAACAAGAAAGAAAAAGAGTGTAAGGGCAGTTGTATATAGGTAAATTTTATTTAAAAAAATAAGTTTTTGACACAAAATAGTTTTTATTTGTAGTACCAAGTAATTTTCAGTTGAAAAAAGAGATGGTTCATGTCTAGAAATGTTTTTGGATGGTGGTTTAATTTTTGCTGGGCATGTAATTGATTTGATGTAGAGCCCTTTTCCTGATTTTCTTATATAGAAATATGCGAAAAAAAGAAAATGCAGGTTCCAGAGGTATAGAGTGTTGGGCAAATTTAAGGGATGATGCTAAACTCCTCGGGAAGTCTCTGTGCTTTCGTCTTTGATCCACCTGGAGAGAATGTGTACTGGAAAGAAGTCGTGAGACCAGATGAGTTTGGTCAGCTTATTCTTTTCCCTCCCAGGCTGCATGGCTGAGAGACTGAAGGAGGAGATCCTCAGCAGGGAGAAAATGGTGGATATTTTGGCTGGCCCAGATGCCTACAGGGACCTTCCTCGGCTGCTGGCTGTTGCTGAGTCAGGCCAGCAAGCTGCCAATGTGCTGCTGTCTCTGGATGAGACCTATGCTGACGTCATGCCAGTCCAGACGAGCCCCAGTGCTACCTCTGCCTTCGTGTGAGTCACTGACCAGGAGATGGGGAGTCAGCTTCTCTTTCCTTACTTTTAAAGTAACATCTTACCTTTATTACATTGAAAAAACAATGCACATAGTAAAACTAAAGACAAAAAATGGTGTAGTAAGACTCCCTCAGAACTCTCATCCTCCGTCTCCTAGACGAACTCTGAGGCAGCCATGTTGGTAGTTCCTTATATAATCCTTTCAGAGGTACTTTTTGCACATGCATTCATACATATAATAGGGACTCTTTTCTACCTTCCCTTCTCTTACTTTTTTCACTTAAGAAAATGTCTTGGGCTTATCTGATCTTTTTTTCCCTCCCTTGATCTTTTAAAAAGATCTGAAGACAAAATAGTTCATATTTGTTGAACAATATGTGGAAAGATAGAAAAACACAGAGAAGTGAGTAAGAACTACTTAACACATTTTACCACCTATTGATAAACGCTGTTATCATTTTGGTGTATATCATTCTATTCTTTCCTCTGTTATTGCATGTGTATGCTTTTATGTGTTTATTCATAAAAATTGGCTCTTGATATCCTTGTTTTTTTTTTTTTTTGACCTGGGCGGACATGATGCAGCCCGAGCCCGCCGGACCTCAGGGCGGGGGGACGCCGTGGGCCTGGCCGCCGCTGGGGCCGCTACTACCGATATACTTGCTTTTATACCTTTTCTTATTTAAAATGATGAACAACAACAACAGCAACAACAAAAAATAAAATGATGAACATTTGTTATATCATGAAATTTTCTGTAACAGATTGGTGAATAGGCTTATAGCCTGTTCTTGTAAATAAAGTTTTACTGTAATACAGTCATGCTCATTTGTTTACATATAGCTTGTGACTGCTTTTGCCACTACAGTAATTAGTATAGTTTATAAAACCTAAAATATTTACTATCTGAATTTTTCACAGAAAAAGTTTGCAACCTCTCATTTTAATGGCTATCCAATACTCTGTTGTTGGAATGCTTAATAAAAAAATTAATAGCTAATATTTATTTGGGTTCTTCAGTGAACATCTTTAATACATATCTATCCATAATTATTTCCCTAAGATAAATTGAGGCTTCCATATATAGGATGCAAATGAAAGAGTGATGTAGCTTAGATACTTAGCATATGGATCAGGAATGAGTGAGAGATGCAGAACCTTACATTTTAAATCCAGGGTCTCTACTTGTTACGTCTCTTGGATAATATTTATTTTTTTCTGATCTGGATTTAAAGAATTCAAAAATGTGTAAATATGAACAGTAGAAAGTCCATATGTGCATGATCTGTACGCCATTCCTTCACCACTGTGGTTCCTTGGGGTAACCACCAGTTACAGTTTGGTTTACATCCTGTGATTATCAGATAATTTTTTTTTGTTCATGTCATGTGTTTATGGGATCTCAGTTCCCTGAGCAGGGATTGAACCCAGGGCATGGCAGTGAAAGCCTGTAATCCTAACCAGTAGGCCACCAAGGAACTCCCGATGAATAGTTTTTAAAGATAAAAATGTCTGCTTTGTTGCTTCTTAGATCTCAGATTGGTCCTGTGTGAGCATGTTGCCAAGAGAATTCAGAGCTAAAGGATAAATGCCAAGGGAGCTGTGACCTTCTCCTTGGGTTGGACCGGATCGTCCTGCTCCTTTACTGAGTTTTGGCGCTTTCCTCCCCAGGTCGATCATGCGGGGCTGTGACAACATGTGCAGCTACTGCATTGTTCCCTTCACACGTGGCCGGGAGAGGAGTCGGCCTGTTGCCTCCATTCTGGAGGAAGTGAGGAAGCTTTCTGAGCAGGTGAGAAATTTTCCAGCCCTTCTGACTGTGAGTGTGTTTGTTGGAGAATGAGGACAACTTTTCTATATTTTTACAGCCTGTGCTGTCTCTCAGCTGTACATGTTTAGAACCATACCTGACCAGAAAGAAGTTCCTGGGTGTGCATCTTGGGTTGCTGCCCACAGAGTATAGGCAGATCCACAGAGAGGTTTCCTCAGGAGAGGGAGTGCAGTAGAAGGGAGAGACCATGAATGAAGTGATTGTGAATTTGGGTTCCACCATTCTCTGGCTTGATGTGTGTATAGAGAGAGCAGATGTGTGAATGTGAATGGTAAAGAAATGAGGCACAGTGTTAACAGTTACTGAATCTGGGCAAGTAGTTTATGGGAGTTTTTTTATGTCATCTCAGTTTTTCTGTAAGTTTGAGATTATGTCAAAATAAAATAATAAAAAATAGTCTTTATAGCAACCATTTTTCTTTTACTTTCTGAAATTTTACAGTGCAGATTTTCAAACACACGTTGAAAGATTAATAAACATGATTATTGACATTTTTTCGTGTGTTGTTTATCTGCCTACCTCTGTAGATATATAAATATATTTTTTTCCGAACCATTTGAGAGTAAGTAATAGTTATCAGGCCATTTTGCCCTGTATCCGTCAGTATGCATCTTCTCAGAAGGAAGAATTTTTGTCCCTTCATAACCATAATACCATTATCGTAAGTAGGAAACAATTAACTAGTATTTTCTAACATGTAGCCTATATTCAAAATAATTATCCAAAAATGTCTTATTACTGTTCTAGTTTTTAGCCAAGAGCCCATTAAGATTTGTATAGTTTCATTTGATTGTGTATAATGTTTCTTCAATCTCTCTTAGCCTAAAACAGTCCTTTCACTTTTTTGTTTTTTTGTCTGAAATGATGCATTAGACATATCTCCATTTGTTTGGTTGCTTCCTCATGTTGTTATTCAAAATAGCCCCCTGAATTGTGGTAAACTGAAAGGTGTAAAAGCTTGATTGGATTTAGACTAAATATTTTCGGCAAGAATACTGCATAGATAATGATTATATAACATTCAGAGGACAGAATGGTATCATAATTTGATTTTTGGTGTTATAAATTAGCTGTTATTTTTGAATATTGGGTATGCATCCAGCTTTTTTGCTATTTTTAAAAATGCTTTGAAGATTTTTACATATGGTTTTATCCTGAAGTTCAGTTCTTTGGACTTGATGCCCAAGATGAAATTATTGAGTTAAAGAGGGAGTATATTTATGGATGACTCTTGGCAGGTTTAGCTAATTTTGGTTGGAGATTTGGCATAACGCCGCCAAACAAGTTTTAAAATTGCTTCCAATATATTTATTTTTCCTTTTTCAGGGGCTGAAAGAAGTGACACTCCTTGGTCAGAATGTTAATAGTTTTCGGGACAATTCAGAGGTCCAGTTCAACAATGCAGTGTCCACCAACCTCAGCCGTGGCTTTTCCACCAACTATAAACCCAAGCAAGGAGGCCTTCGTTTTGCTCACCTTCTGGATCAGGTGTCCAGAATAGATCCTGAAATGCGGATTCGTTTCACCTCTCCCCACCCTAAGGACTTTCCTGATGAGGTAAGTATTGAGAGTTTACTGTACCAGACTGACATCAGTATGCCTAAGTATGAAAGCTGGAGCCAGTAGGGTGTGGCAGAGGCATCTGTCCTCAGAGGTCAGGGGATGCTGAGGTATGTTACTGTATTTCCCTCTGAGTCTACCCCCTTATGGAAAGATTTGAAGTCCACTAAGGTGGAGGAAGGTGTAGGATTGATACTGAGACCATCAGTGGACCATGAGGGCTGTGCAGAGAGAGGGTATTACAAGATGGTATGGGAAGGACAGGTAGGGAGGCAATGTGATGCAGCAGAAAACAGTTTAGACTTTGGCCTCAGACAGAGCTGAGTTCAGTCCTGGCTCTTTTCCACTGCTTTACCAGTTCAGTTCAGTTGCTCAGTCTTGTCCGACTCTTTGCAGATGGCAGCACACCAGGCTTCCCTGTCTGTCACTAACTCTTTGCCAGTAGAGGTGACCTTTTCAACTCGTCATCTTCATTTGAAAAATGGTTAATAATCACTGCCTGCTTTGCATTGTTGGCAAAGTTTTTTGTTTTGATGAAATGTCTGTCTTTTGGCCCCACCCCTCCTTTTCCCCTCTGAAATATTTGTCTTATTGAGTTGTGAACTTTCTTTATGTGCTCTTGAAATGAATCATTTGTCAGTAAATTTTTTCAAATATTTTCTCCTAGTTTTAGTTTCTTGATGGTATCTTTTAAAGGGGCTAATTAGTTTATAAACTAGGTGAGACAAATGTTCTTTTTCCTTTCTGGTCTGTGTTGGCACTGTCCCTGTATAGCCTCGTGACCTGAATCTGACCTCTGCTTGCTTTCTTCACTCTTTAAAAGTAGTAAAAGTAGAGAGATACCATCAGGTGAAATGTCTTAGACAGACGGAACATGGCTTCAGCAAAAGTAAAGAGTTCGGGTGGTTTATATATTTGGTTTTGTCAACCTCTTAATTCTTAAAAATTAATCTTGGTGGAGAAACAGTGGGAGTGATAATTCCTTTCTGCAAGATTCTTTGGTGAGATTTTGATGGCCTTTAATGTGTTCTATTTGACCAGGTTCTGCAATTGATTCATGAGAGAGACAACATCTGTAAACAGATCCACCTACCAGCCCAGAGTGGAAGCAGCCGTGTATTGGAGGCCATGCGGAGGGGGTCAGATTTGCTTGGGGAGGGGTGTTCCATACCAATCCATGTTTAAGGACCAAGCAGTGTCTAACAGCCTAGGATAGTGTGTGGCACATGGTAGCTGCTCAGTAAAGATTTATTACATGAGTAAACTGATGGACTTTATAACTTGCTTTGTTCATTCTATAAGTACAGACTGAGGATTGGATCACTCATTTGCTTAGCATGTGTCTTACTAAGCACCTACTGTGTGGCACACTGAGCTTTTTAATCTTTATAGCTTCTACGTGTTTACTTGCTTTGGAAATAGTATAGCAAAGATAAGACTGAAAGGAGAAAGTGACAGATGACACGCTGTGTAAACTAGTGATTTACCTTGTATTCCACATTGGCAAAGAATCTTAGAAACATTAAGTATTAAGTTGTCTTCATTTCTTAGTTAAATAAAAATGGCTATTTATTTATTTATTTTTTATTTTATTTTAAAAAATTTTTTTAAAAAAATGGCTATTTAAAATTAAGTTCTTGAATTAAAGTTTTATAGGCTCTAGATTAGGTTACAGTATAGGATTTGGATCTGCAGGGCTCTTTAGGATATTTTAACTTACTCTGGTACTGTCCTGTGTGAATGTAAAGTGATTATGTGAGGTAATTCATGGTGTTATCTTCTTATAATTCGTTTAAAGAAGATTGGTTCATTTGAGCTTCTTGTTTTTTTTATTGCAGGTATTCAAGAGAAGCTTATGTGGAGTTAATTCAGCATATCAGAGAGTCTATCCCAGGTACATTTAAGAAACATATTTTGCTGGGCATGTTACTTTACCAGTGACCCCAGTCTTTTTGTCTGGATGCAGGCAGCACCTGTGGTAGTGCATGGTGTCACCTTCAACACTTCTTTTACTGTTCTTCATTTCTCTCTTTCTCTTACTTCTTTCTGACCAGATATCTTGGTCTTGCTAGAAATACTCAGAGATATGGATTAGCTTGTGGCCTCAAACTAAAGCGATTCCTTTTCTAGAGTCTTTATGTTTCTGAACATGAGAGAGACCTTGTTTCTGCTCGTTAGCAGCAAAGTTATGGTCTAAATTAGTTCTGATTTGGGAGCAATTGATATCTATTTTTTTTTTTTTTAATTTCTGTTTTGTATTGGGGTATAGCCAGTTAGCAGTGTTGTGGTAGTTTCTGGTGGACAGTGATGGATTCAGCCGTGTGTGTGTGTGTGTGTGTGTGTGTGTGTGTGTGTGTATGTATATATATATATATATATATTCTCCCTCAAACCCATCCCATCCAGGCTGCCAAGAACACTGAGCAGAGTTCTCTGTGCTATACCTTAGGTCCTTGTTGGATATCCCTTATACTCTGTAGTTTTTTAGATTTGTTGACAGTGTCTACATTGTTTTACAAATTTCTACTTACTGTAATGTGTTTTGCACCAAAACTTCCATTTGGGTGGGACAGGATAGTGTGGAGATTCTCTGGGCTGCAGTGTCCTCTTCTATAATGTGGAACTAATAGTACTCACCTTATTGGATTATTAGGATACTTAAAGTGTGTTGGAATGTTGTGTTTAATTTCAAAAGTATATGTTTGTATGAGGTACTCAAAACATTCTGCATGATAGATCACATGCTGGGCCACAAAGCAAACCTCAGTAAATCTAAGAAAATTGAAATCATATCAAGCATCTTTTTCAGCCACAACTCTATGAAATTAGAAATCAGCGACAAGAAAAAAATTGTAAAAAACCCAAATGTGGAGGCTAAACAATGTTACTAAACAACCAGTGGATCACCAAAGAAATCAAAGAAGAAGTCAGAAAATTCCTAGAGACAAATGAAAATGAAAACATGATGATCCCAAATCTGTGGGACACAGCAAAAGCAGTCCTGAGGGAGTTTGTAGCAATACAATCTTACCTCAATAAATAAGAAAAATCTCAATGAAATAACCTAACCTTATACCAAAAACAGCTAGAGAAAGAACAAACAAAACCCAAAGTTAGAAGGAAAGAAATCATAAAGATCAGAGCAGAAATAAATGAAATAGAGACAAAGAAAGCAATAGAAAGGACCAATGAAACTAAACACTGGTTCTTTGAAAAGATAAACAAAATTGATAAACCTTTAACTAGACTTATTGAGGAAAAAAAGGGAAAAAGAGCTCATTAAAAAAAATAGAAATGAAAAAGGATAAGTTATAGCTAACACCACAGAGATAGAAAGGATCATGAGATTTCTTTAAGCAACTGTTTACCAATAAAATGGACAGCCTAGAAGAAATGGACACATTCTTAGAAAGGTAAAATCTTCCAAGACTGAACCAGAAAGAAAGAAAATATAAACAGACCAATCATAAGTAGTGAAATTGAACTGAGATTAAAAAACTTCCAACTAAAGTCCAGGACCAGATGGCTCCACAGATGAATTTTATCACACATTTAAGAGAAGAATTAACACCTATCCTTCTGAAACTAGTGCAAAAATTGCAGAGGAAGGAATGCGCCCAGACTCATTTTATGAGGCCACCATCACCCTGATATCAAAGAGAAGAAAAGACACCACCAGAAAAGAAAATTATAGGCCAATATCACTGACAAACATAGATGCAGAAATCATCAATAAAAGCAAACTGAATCCATTAATACATTGAAGGGATCATATACCATGATCAAATGGGATTTATCCCAGGATTTTTCAATATCTGCAAATCAAGTGTGAAACACCACACAAATTGAAGAGTAAAAACCATATTATGTCAGTAGTTGTGGAAAAAAGCTTTTGACAAAATTGAAACAACTATTATGATAAAAACTCTCCAGAAGGTGGGCATAGAGAGAACCTACCTCAACATAACAAAGGCCATATATGACAAACCCGGAACTAACATCATACTCAATAGTGAAAAGCTGAAAGCATTTCCTCTAAGATCAGGAACAAAACACTTTTATTTGACATAGTTTTGAAAGTCCTAGCCATGGCACTCAGAGATGGAAAAAGAAGAAATCCAGATTGGAAAAGAAGAAGTAAAACTGTCACTGTTTGCAGATGACATGATACTATTTATAAAAATCCTAAAGATGCTACCAGAAAACTACTAGAGCTTATCAGTGAATTTGGTGAAGTTGTAGGATACAGAATTAATATACAGAAATCTCTTGCATTTCTATACACTAAGAACAAAAAGATCAGCAAGAGAAACTAAAGAAACAATTTCATTTATCACTGTATCAAAAAGGAAAATACCTAGGAATAAACCTACATAAGGAGGCAAAAGACCTGTACTCTGAAAAGCATAAAACGTTGAAAGAAGTTGAAGTGATACCAACAGTTGGAAAGATACTCTATGTTCTTAGATTGGAAGAATAGTATTGTCAAAACAACTANCAAAAAGGAAAATACTTAGGAATAAACCTACATAAGGAGGCAAAAGACCTGTACTCTGAAAAGCATAAAACGTTGAAAGAAGTTGAAGTGATACCAACAGTTGGAAAGATACTCTATGTTCTTAGATTGGAAGAATAGTATTGTCAAAACAACTAATACCCAAGGCGATCTACAGATTCAGTGCAGTCCCTATCAAAAGTGCACTCTCTATCAAATTACCAATGACATTTTTCACAGAACTAGAACAAATAGTTTTAAAGTTTATTTGGAAACAGAAAGACCCCAAATAGCCAAAGCAATCCTGAGAAAGAAAACCAGAGCTGGAGGAATCAGGCTCCCTGGCTTTAGACCATACTACAAAGCTACAGTCATCAAAACAGTATGGTACTGGCACAAAAACAGAAATAATAGATCAATGGAACAGAACAGAAAACTCCAAAATAGACCCACACACCTTTCATCAGCTAATGTATGACAAAGGAGGCAAGAATATACAGTGGAGAAAAGACAACTTCTTCAATAAATGGTTCCGGGAATACTGGACAACTATATGTTAAGTTAATATAAACTGAATTTTAAATTGTAACTAGGCTCAGACACATGTTTATTAGGAACCATTACAGTCAACACATTTTTGCCAACAAGGTGTTTCTTTGTTTCTGTAGCATAAAAATCCATGCTTTAGGATTTGGCGAACTCTTGGAAAGCATTTTCTGCCTCCTTTTGGTTTTGGAAATGTTTTTTCTGCAANTAAAAAACTTATTTAAAATTTAAATTATTTTAAAAATATATTTTTATATATTTTTTAAAATATAAAATTTTATATAAATATAAACTTTTTTAAGTCTTAAAAAATGAAATAATATAAAGTAATAAGTCATTAGACCAAAAAACATAAAGCAAGAAATGCACATTAGCATTATATGTAACATCCACATTTATATAGAATGTATTCATGTCAGATGGCAAATTCAAAAACTGCAGTTACTTTTGCACCAGCTAATATAAAAGAATGAAAATAGGACATTCTCTAACACCATACGCAAAAATAAACTAAAAATGGATTAAAGATTTAAATGTAAGACCAGATACTATAAAACTTTTAGAGGAAACTTAGCCAGAACACTCTGATATAAATCGCAGCAATATCTTTTTTTTTTTTTTTTGCATACTGCTTGGCCTGTGGGATCTTAGTTTCCTAGTCAGGGATTGAACCTGGGCTGTGGCAGTGAAAGCACCAAGTTCCAACCACTGGACTGCCAGGGAATTCCCACAGCACTGCTTTTTGCATCTACCTCCTAAAGTAATGAAAATAAAATAAAAAATAAACAAATGAGACCTAGTTAAACTTAAAAGCCTTTGCACAGCAAAGGAAACGATAAACAAAAAGGCAACCCACAGGATGGAAGAAAATATTTACAAATGAAGAGGCCAAGAGGGGATTGGTCTCCAAAATGGACAAACAGCTTGTGCAGCTCAGTATCAAAAAACAAACAGCCTACTCAGAAAATGGGCAGAATACATAAATAGATATTTCTTCTCAGAAAGCATATAAAAAGATGCTCAAACATCGCTAATTATTAGAGAAATGCAGAGGGAAACTACAATGAGGTATCGCCTTGCACCAGTCAGAATGGCCATCATCAAAAATTCTTCAAACAGTGAATCTTAGAATGTGGAGAAGAGGGAACCCTCCTAAACTGTTGATGGGAATGGAAATTGCTGTAACTACTATGGAGAATAGTATGGAGGTTCCTTAAAAAACTAGATATAGAACTATCATATGATCTAGCAATCCCACTTGGGGCATATATCGGGGAAAAAAAAACATCCGAAAAGATAAGTGCATCCCAGTGTTCACTGCAGCACTGTTTACAATAGTCAAGATATGGGAGCACCCTAAATGTCTCATTCCTTGATAGAGGAATGGCTGAAGATGTGTTACACACACACGCGCGCACACACACTGTGGAATGGTGAAGATGTGGTATACACACACACTCTGGAATATTACTCTGCCATAAAAAGGATGAAATAATGCCATTTGCAGCATCATGGATAGTCTGAGAGATTACCATACTAAAGTGAAGTAAGTCAGCGAGACAAAGACAAATATATGGTATCACTTATATGTGGAATCTAAAACAGTGACACAGATGAGCTCATGAAACAGAAACAGATTCTCAGACTCTGAAAACAAACTTCTGTTTACCAAAGAGGAAAAGTGGTGGGGAGGGCTATACTAAGAGTTTTGGATTAATAGATACACACTACTATATATAAAACAGATATCAAGGACCCACTCTGTTAGAGCACAGTGATGTCAATATTGTGTAATAACCCATGTTGGAAAACAGTCTGAACTAGAGTAGATACAGGTATGTGTGAAACTGAATCACTTTGCTGTACACCTAAAACTGACAACATTGTAAATGAGCTATACCCCAATATAAAATTGATTTAAAAAAAAGTAAAAGCAGGACAGATTTGAAAATATGGACTCCCACTGTGTCCCTTTCCCTCAATCCAATGTTTGAAGTGTAAAATACCTTTTCTAATATGAAGCTGAGGAGAATGTAGACTGAGAAGCCAGGCTTTGGCTTGGGAATCTTGTCAGTGAGCAGTCATGTCCCTCCTCGCTCTGTATTGATTGTTGTGTTTCACTTGCACATGGGTTACATAGCTCCGGGAAGGCTGTACAGTTACTAGCCCTCCCTCTGAAATCTCCCAAGTGCCAACGGCCTCTCTCGAAGGTAAGCAGCAGTGACATGCTGTCATTTGTTGTGTGTCCCAGGTGTGAGCCTCAGCAGTGATTTCATTGCGGGCTTTTGTGGTGAGACGGAGGAGGATCACCTTCAGACAGTATCTTTGCTTCGGGAAGTTCAGTACAACATAGGCTTCCTCTTTGCCTATAGCATGAGACAGGTGAGTCCTGGGCTCCCGGAAGAGCTCTTTCTAATTCTGGGACATCATTCCTGACCAGTTTCTGATTGATTGTGAACTGCTGGAAGAAAAGAAAGTGACAGCAAGGCTTTTCTTGAGAAACCACAGGGGTCTTACCATTCATTATTTTTTTTCTAATAAACCTATTTGCTCTTTTACACAGTTCAGCAATTTGAGATGAAAAACAACTGCTTCTCCTAGTTTCCTCTTTATTAGAATATTTTAAAGAATTGGTTAATTAATTTTTGGCTGTGCTGGGTCTTTGTTGCTGCACAGACTTTTCTGTAGTTGTGGTGAGCAAAGTCTACCCTCTCATTGCTGTGCACAGGCTTCTCACTGTATAGCATGGACTCTAGAGGGTTTGGGCTTCAGTAGTTGCAGCTCCCGGGTTCCAGAGCGCAGGCTCAGTAGCTGTGACACATGGGCTTAGTTGTCGTGTCATGAGGGATCTTTTAGATCAGGGATTGAACCTGTTTCTCTTGTATTGGCAGGCAGATTCTTTATCACTGAGTCCACCATTTATTAGAATATTTAAAATTTTTGTTCAGAATTTGAAAGTGCAAGGAGGGACACCGTTCTCTTTAAAAGAAACTGCAAGTCCTTTACTAACATACAGAACTTCTTTTTTGGCCTACGGATGTGATTTGTTTTATGGAAGCTCCTTGTTGCCCTCCCAGCCATACTCAACCGTTAAAAAAAATATTGATTAGTATTTATATACTTGGTTGCGTTAGGTCTTAGTTGTGGCACATGGGATCTTTGCTGCGGAACATGGACTCTCTAGTTGTGGCTCAGTAGTTGTGGTACTCAGGCTTAGTTGCTCTGTGGTGTGTGGGATCTTAGTTCTCTGACCAGGGATTGAATCCATGTCCCTTGCATTGCAGAGAGGATTCTTAACCACTGGACCACCAGGGAAGTCTCATCCTCAGCCATTTTTATTTTCCATTTTTCTAGGCCAAGTGAACCCACTGATATCTGCTTTAGAGTTTCTATTACAGAACAATTCCCAGGAAGACAAAGCAGAAGGAGATGAGAAAGAAAAGGGCGAGTAATGCGTATTTCTTGCAGAGACGAATAGTTTTGGTTGTCTGCTATTTTCTTGATAACAGGAGTGAATTGCTTGGGTCACGTATCATCTTCCCAGTCACCTCAGGGCTCACTTGGTTTGTGTTTGGGCTGGAGACTTGGGCTTCCATGGCCAGGGAAAAGCTGTCTGATGAATGATTGAGCTGTGAATGTCACTCAGCTGTCTCTCATCAACCAAGCTAATTCATGTCTTTTAAAGCCTACTGCCAAGTGTTCTATAGACAGTGTAAGTGGCCAGTGTGTGTATTGATGCCTGTTACAGAATTGTTTCAGGGATAAAGCATCGGAGGAGCTGTTGGCTTCCAATTTGCTTCATTTCTGTGGATGTCACGAATATGCAAGAGAAATTTCTCTTTAACTCTAGAGATGGAAATGAGTTTTCAGTGTGTGGTGGAAGCATGTCCTATGGGCACTGCTTATGAATGTTGATTTAGGAATCTGTTTAATAATTCCTAGATTAGAGTGAAAGTCATAGAGACTTCATCAAGTAGCATAGTGGGTGAGAACGGTCAAATCGTGCCTCTCCCATTTAATAGCTCTGTGACCTTGGAAAAAGTCTTTGTTTTCTTCATCTGTGAAAGGGAATAAGATTAATACCAACCTTATCAGATTATTTTGAAGTAATGCATTAGCTCAATTAAATATATATCAAGCACTTAAAATAGTGCTTTATACTAGTTGAGTGCACAACAGAGGTAAATTATTATTGTTAGTAATAAGACAGAATTAGAGTTAAGCTCTGTAAAATAATTCTGTTTTAGAATTCTCCACGCATTCTTCATTTCCCTCTGGATTTGGTAGGTTTCTTAGAGGATTAGAGTTAGGCAGATTGGTTTAAATGTCCAGACTCTCATGTGTAGACTTTCCTCTTTTGTTTAGTTCTGTGGTTCTCCAGCTCTATTATGAGCTTGTGTTAATAAAGAATGTATAAACGTGTGTATGTGTATACTTATATATAAAGATGTATGTACGCTATGATTTTGGATGATTTAAAAGTTTTTCAGGGGTAAATTTTATGTTTCGACTAGGTAATACATGTGCATGGTATAGAATTCAAAACGTCAAAATAGTGTGCAGTGCAAAGTAGTTGTTTTTTCTTCCTAGATTGCCTGGTTTTTCAGTTCCTTCTCTGAAGGCAACTGCTCTTAGCAGCTTATTGTGTAACCTTGCAGAGATACTTCATGTATTTATAAGTATATTTATATGTATCCTTTCTGTAGCAAACTTGCTATACACGATGATCTATACCTAGCTTATTTCTGTTCAGAGTGTAGTTTGGAGAGCAATCATATCTGTATATACAGAGCTGTCTCATCCTTTTTCACAGCTGTGTAATATTCCATTGTGTAGATAAACCGTAATTTATTTCACAGGTTCAGTTCAGTTCAGTTCAGTCGCTCAGTCGTGTCCAACTCTTTGCAGCCCCATGAATCGCAACACGCCAGGCCTCCCTGTCCATCACCAACTCCCGGAGTTCACTCAAACTCCGGTCCGTCTAGTCAGTGATGCCATCCAGCCATCTCATCCTCTGTCGTCCACTTTTCCTCCTGCCTCCAATCCCTCCCAGCATCAAAGTCTTTTCCAATGAGTCAGTTCTTTGCATGAGGTGGCCAAAGTACTGGAGTTTCAGCTTTAGCATCATTCCTTCCAAAGAAACCCCAGGGCTGATCTCCTTCAGAATGGACTGGTTGGATCTCTTTGCAGTCCAAGGGACTCTCAAGAGTCTTCTCCAACACCACAGTTCAAAAGTATCAATTCTTCGGTGCTCAGCTTTCTTCACAGTCCAACTCTCACATCCATACATGACCACTGGAAAAACCATGGCCTTGACTAGATGGACCTTGTTGGCAAAGTAATGTCTCTGCTTTGCAATATGCTATTTAGGTTGGTCATAACTTTTACTTACTGATAAACATTTACTTGCTTTGCGTCTTGTGTCTTTATAAAACTGCTGCTCAGAAACCTGTACATGAATTATTTAATATATGTGTGCTATAAAAGCATCAAGAACAGTTTTGAGTCTGTGATTTTCATGTGCTAATTTAGAGTTTAACCCTTGTAAAAGTGTGACTGTTGCACAATTACCTTTTTCTCTTAGAAGGTCTCTGAACTAGAGAACCGTTGTGGTGTGGCTTGAGTTCCTGTACATATATCTGTAAATTGCAGATTGGATGAGCATGTCTGTCTTAAAAATGGATTCAAGTCCTTGGTGACCTCCATCTCTCTTTTTTCAAATAGAAGACACGGGCATATCACAGGCTGAAGGATGATATTCCAGAAGAGGTAAAATTAAGGCGTTTGGAGGAACTTATCACTGTCTTCAGAGAAGAAGCAACAAAAGCCAACAAATCCTTTGTGGGTTGTACCCAGCTGGTGCTGGTGGAGGGGGTGAGGCTACGTGTATATGTGTATTGTTTGTTTGTTTGTCTTTTTGTTTTTTAGAGCACAGTATATCTCCCTTTATTTAGATCTTTGATTTATCCTATCAGTTTTTGAAGTTTTCAGCATATAGGTCCTGTACATGTTTTGTTAGATTTATACATTTTTTTTTTTAGCTATTGTAATTGCTATAGTATTTTTCATTTTGAGTGTCTATGTGTTCACTGTTAGTATGTAGAAATAATTAATTTTTTGTTTTGAAATAATTGATTTTTATATTGTAGCCCATGATCTTGTTGAACTCAGTAGTCCAAGGAGTTTTTTGGGTAGGTTCCTTGGGATTTTCTTAGCAAGTTATCATATTATTGGTTTTTTGTTTCTTCCTGTTGTTCCAGGTTCCTTCTTTTGTTGTTTCCTTTTTGCTTAGAGAACTTCCTTTAGACATTCTGGTAGTAGATTCTCTTTGTTTTCTTTCATCTTAGAAAGTTGATTTCTTCTTCATTCCTGAAAGATATTTTTATATTTAGTGGAAGGATTGGGGAAAAGTTTTTCTGCTGCATCTTTCTGGAAGCAGTATCGTGTGTGTTTTGAGAGCCAATTTTATTGTCTGTTTTCAGTCCTTTAAAAAAAATCACACTGTCTTAGAAATATATTGCGTTTCAGAAAGTTTGGGCTTCTGTAGTCTTCCATGGTCAAGCTTGGGTATCTAGCCATCATTTCGAGCACTAAACAGTTAGGATAAGGGGTCAGGTTAGGGAACCTGACCTTCTGTGAAGCTGCATGTTTCAGCTCTTGAAGAGAAGGCGAAGGAGAGAGGCAGCACCCTTTCTGTGACTCCTCACAAGTCTTGAGTTGAGAGAGTCCTGCTCCATGCCTTAGGATATGGCAGCTTCAAATCACCAATTGCTTGGTATTTGTGTTTGTTAAGACTCTCCAGTAATGAGTAACTGTGGAAAATTTGTTCAAGCCAAAAGTAATTCTGCTTTGTGTAAGAAGACTTCAGGAGTATATTGTGGAGCCCAAGGGTAAGAATACTGCCAGGTGTCTGGAGGGGACTGTACTGGGAAGCCCCTGAGGCTCAGACTTTCTTCTCTCCTCCTCAGGTCAGCTTTTCCTGATTCTTCATCTGTGTGGCAGAGTACAGCAGCCCTACAGTTCCTGTGTTTCATGGTATATAGTTCCAGCTGTTCACAGACCAATGTTGTATTTTTCAGCCCCAATTCAAATTTCCAGGAGAGGGAGTCTGATCTGCTCAGCTTGGGCTAGGAATCTTCCTGTGGTCTGGTCCAGCAGTTGCTGTTGGTTGATGATACTGAGCTGGTGAAATATCCCAAAAGTGTTTGCCTGATAAGTGCTTTGCTATTTAGGGTATCAGCTATGATTCTTGAAGATCTCTGTACATGAACGTGTCTATTAGCAATTCTCATTTTGTCCGGTAGGAATTAGGTCTTTCTGTATCCCCAGCTCTCCTCATACAAGATCTGGTACAGAATAGTGTACTTGCCTTTTGATTGAATGAATAAGTACTCAGAGGTTACTAATCTTTGTCTATGACTTTATTGGCCCCACGGAAGAGCACATGGTAATTGTTTCAACCAAAACAAGGTTTTTTTTGGTCTTTATTTTATTTATAATTAAATGAAATTTAATTAATTAAGTTGGCTGTGCAGGGACTCAGTTGGGATCTTCATTCTTTGTTCTGGCATGCTGGGTCTTTTTTTAGTGGCATGAGAGATTTTTAGTTGCAGCACAAGGCAGCTTTGATCTTTGTTGTGACATGTGAACTCTTAGTTGCAGCGTATGGGATCTAGTTTCCTGACCAGGGATTGAAACTGGATCCCCTGCGTTGGAAGTGTAGAGTCTTAGCTACTGGACCACCAGGGAAGTCCCAACAGTAGTTTCTTTTTTTTTTTTTTTTTAGTAGTTTCTTATTATTTTCAAATATCTAGTCAGTGTTCCAGTTTCGCTCTTTCTCTTATAAATGTTCGTAGTTGGTTTGTTCAAATCATGGAACATGAATGCTGTCTCTTTAAAAAAAATTATTGTAACGCCATCACAAACCTTGCAGAAAAGTAGCACTATCGTACAAAGAACTTTTTTCTTTGAAGCATTTGAGAATAAGTTGCTCTGATGTCCTCAACTCTCCAAACATTAAAGTGTTTATTTTGTGTGAACAGGAGCATTCTTCTGAATAACTATAGTACAACCATCAGAGTCAGAAAATTAAGCTTGTTAGATTATTACCATCCAGTCCTTAGACCCCCACTTAGGTTTCTCCACTTATCTAAGAACTGTCATTTATAAGAAAAAGATTAAGTTCAATATCACGTGTTGTCATTTTATCACTTTTTAGAAATTTAATGGGGGCTTCCCTGGTGGCTCAGAGGTTAAAGCATCTGCCTGCAATGCCAGAGACTTGGGTTCGATCCCTGGGTCGGGAAGATCCCCTGGAGAAGGAAATGGCAACCCACTCCAGTATTCTTGCCTGGAGAATCCCATGGGCGGAGGAGCCTGGTGGGCTACAGTCCATGGGGTCGCAAAGATTGTGTTTTGGCATGGCTTTGTGTTTTGTGTGGAATATATCAAGGCTACATAACTTGTGGGTTTATACTTTTCATCAGATTTGGAAAATTTGCATTTATTACTCTTCAGATATTTTTCTGTACCCCTCCTGCTTTCTTCCACCCCCTCCCCTTTCTTGTCACCTCCAGTTACCCATATGTCCAACCACTTGGTATTGTATCCTAGGTCACTGAGGCTGTTCAGGTTTTTTATTTCCTGTCTTTTTTTTTATACCTGTGTTTCACTTTAAATAATTCAGTTTCTATTATTCTGTCTTCAATTTTGTTATTCTTTGACAGTGTCTCATTTGCTATTATGTATTGAATTAATATACTGTTGTATATTTCATCTATATAAGTTACATTTGG
Source organism: Neotragus moschatus (assembly GCA_006410615.1). Taxonomy (NCBI): domain Eukaryota; kingdom Metazoa; phylum Chordata; class Mammalia; order Artiodactyla; family Bovidae; genus Neotragus; species Neotragus moschatus. The sequence continues at coordinate 157,927 of SJYA01002112.1, read as the reverse complement.
TTTTTTTAAAAACATTTTCTAGTATTTCTTCTCTGTGTTCTTGTTTCCTTTGAAACTTAGTATTTGAACTTGATTATAATAGTTGGTTTAATATCTTTGTGATAATCCCATCATTGCCATCATTTCTAGGTCTGCTTCATTGACTTTTTTCTTGATCATGAGTCACATTTTCCTGCTTCTGGACATATCTAGTGATTTTTGATTGGATGTTGGACATTGTATTGTTGGACATTATTTTTGAATGTCTGGGATTTGTGTTGGGCTTTGTTTTAATAAGCAGTTTCATTACTTGTGGTTTTGTTTGATCCTTTTAAGGTTTGTTTTTTAATTTTTGCTAGAAAAGTGTTTTTATTCTAGGAAAAGATTGGCCTTAGTGTTAGGTGTGGCTGTGGATTCTAGAGTTGCCGCTGTGTCCCCCAGGGAATCAATGAGGACTATTTGTTGCCAGATCAAATGATTCCCAGCCCAGTGTGAGATCTGGGAGCTAAACAGTTCTCAGCTAACCAGTTCTTTGTGTGACTTCATGGATTTTCACCCCCTCTTCTCTAGAACTTGCTCTATAATTTCTAGCTGTTGCAAGTTCCCTGGACTTTGATCCATTTTCTCTCAGTTAGAGCAAACCACCGTGTTCTACCTGAGGTCTCCCTCCCAGCTTCGTGTTTTCTGGTCTGGCACATGTCTTCTGGTAGAATGCAAGGGTGATTCTCTCCATTTGTTTTCCTTCTCTTGGAGATCATAGTTTTACACAGTCTGTTGTCCAATATCGGAAAATAAGTTTTTCAAATATTTTGTCCAATTTCCTAGCTATTTAAGGCCTGAGGATGAATTTCGTTCTTGTCGCTTCCTCATGACTAGAAGAGAAAGGCTTGTGTACGTTCTGGGAATTAATACCCAGAACTGCACACTGATTTTATTTTCTTGGCCCAGTCATTTACATGTAATAACGGATACTCTGGCTTCCAGTCTTCTATTCACTGAGACATGTAACCTAGGCCAGACAACCCGAGAACATTCCCGAGTGATTGTTATGAGACTGTGAAGTGAGAGTCATTTTACTGAATATATCACCCATAGCCATTGGCATCAGGCCTGTTGGAGGTTCATTCCTGTGAAAAGTAATTCTGTAAGCAAAAACTCATTGATCGAGTCATTTATTATATTGACATATTGTCAGCAAATATTGAGTTTCTCTTATGTGCCACTTACTGACCTTGTTGGTAGAGCAGAGGTGAAGCACTGAGTCTTAGGTGATGCCTTGGTTAAAAAATGCTCTGTGGATCAGACCTTTGGGGATCTGAGTCAGACCAGAACTGATGACTAACAAATTCGGAACCTCTTCCTCTGTTCTTTTGCAGCCCAGTAAACGCTCTGCTACTGACCTGTGTGGCCGGAATGATGGAAACCTTAAGGTGATCTTTGCTGACGTAGAGATGGAAAATGCCACTGACTCTGGGCTCAGGGTCCGAGCTCAGCCTGGGGACTATGTGCTGGTAAAGGTAAGGAGTTCTTTTTGTGCTTTTGACTTGCGCTGTGAAATGGGAGTTGGATTGGATAATTTGAAGGAATAAAGTTTTTTTTCCTGGAGAAATTCTTTAGTAAGATAAAAATCTCTTCTCAACCCCACCAATGCAAGGGCACTTGAATTAAATTTTAGACTACTCCTAACTAGGCCTTCAGTTTTATTCGCTTCTCTCCTGCCCTGAAAGGATTATTTCTGGGAATTTAGTGAGGTTGGAATAACAGTAGCAAGTAGTTTTCTGCTAGAGAGAGGCCAGGAAGAGTAGTTTCTTACGTGAAGTTGATAGTTCTCTCTGGCAGAGGTGCGCATTCCCTTTGAGGTCTCTGATGCCCCAGACGTTCCTAACTTACAAGTTTCCTGCATCCCTTCCCTGGACTATAGGTCTAGCTGAATGGCTGTGGGATTTTTTTCCTCTCATTTCACTGAAGATATTCCTCCTTCCTGAGTTCCTTCTCTCTTCTTTTTCTTCTCATACTACCGCAGGTCTGCCACTGCCATCTCACCTTTTTTCCCTTGTGCCCACTTTGCCCCAGTGCCAGAGGCTGGCAGGACATGTGCTGGTGAGGTGGGCAGGAGCACAAGTACTTTTCCAGCACTGATCTCTGAAGCATCTGCAGAAGAGAGGTGGCAAGAGGCTGGTTCTTCTACTGATGTCGTTCAGAGTTACATTCTCTGTCCTGTTCCTTGGTGCCTCACCCTCTACTCTTCCGCCCTTGCTACTTCACCTCCCGCTTGAATCATCATAGGAGCCATGGTTCATGGTATGCAGCAGACGGAGTCTCATTTCCTTGGTGTGTAACTTCTGTAGATTGGCCTGGAAATTTTACCAGTACTCATTACTTTTCTATTCTGTCCATCTGACAAAATCTGTGATTTGTAGGCTGGGGACTTCCGTGATCTCATTCCTTTCTGGCCTTGTTCGGACAGAGGATTGTCTTACTTTCAGCAATACCTAGAGGTTTCCTCAGGGGAAGAATTCCTACTAGGTAGCAACCTGATTGATGTGGAAACAGTCTCTCATAGGCTTCTCCATTCATTCTTTCTTTTGGACACTGTCTTGCTTTCTTCATCTTCTGAATTTTTCCTTTGATTTTCAGTTGATTTTTCATACCTCTTCCTATTCTCTTTCTGCGATAAATAAAGTTTACTTCATAAAAGGGATGAGGTTAGGGGGTTGGGTTATAATGTTGGGTTATAATGTTAGTATGATCAGTCAGTTCAGTCGCTCAGTCGTGTCTGACTCTTTGCAGCCCCATGAATCGCAGCTTGCCAGGCCTCCCTGTCCATCACCAACTCCCAGAGTTCACTCAGACTCACGTCCATCGAGTCCGTGATGCCATCTAGCCATCTCATCCTCTGTCATCCCCTTCTCCTCCTGCCCCCACTCCCTCCCAGCATCAGAGTCTTTTCCAATGAGTCAACTCTTCGCATGAGGTGGCCAAAATACTGGAGTTTCAGCTTTAGCATCAATCCTTCCAAAGAAATCCCAGGGCTGATCTCCTTCAGAATGGACTGGTTGGATCTCCTTGCAGTCCATGGGACTCTCAAGAGTCTTCTCCAACACCACAGCTCAAAAGCATTAATTCTTTGGCCCTCAGCCTTCTTCACAGTCCAACTCTCACATCCATACGTGACTACTGGAAAAACCACAGCCTTGACTAGACGGACCTTTGTTGGCAAAGTAATATCTCTGCTTTTGAGTATGCTATCTAGATTGCTCATAACTTTTCTTCCAAGGAGTAAACATCTTTTAATTTCATGGCTGCAGTCACCATCTGAAGTGATTTTGGAGCCCCCCAAAATAAAGTCTGACACTGTTTCCACTCACTGTTTCCCCATCTA
>SJYA01002112.1:32123-150624 GCA_006410615.1 Neotragus moschatus | reverse complement strand
AAAAAAAAAAAAAAGACACCAGTCTGTTGTTCCATGTCCAGTTCTAACTGTTGCTTCCTGGCCTGCGTACGGTTTTCTCAAGAGGCAGGTCAGGTAGTCTTGTATTCCCATCTCTCTCAGAATTTTCCACAGTTTATTGTGATCCACACAGTCAAAGGCTTTGGCATCGTCAGTAAAGCAGAAATAGATGTTTTTCTGGAACTCTCTTGCTTTTTCCATGACCCAGTGGGTGTTGGCAATTTGATTTCTGGTTCCTCTGCCTTTTCTAAAAACAGCTTGAACATCAGGAAGTTCACGGTTCACGTATTGCTGAAGCCTGGCTTCGAGAATTTTGAGCATTACTTTACTAGCATTTACTTTACTAGTGAGATGAGTGCGATTGTGTGGTAGTTTGAGCATTAGTATGATGTTCTTCTGTAAAATGGGAAAATTCCATTTGTCAAGAAAGACAGAAAGGTGGTACTTGGGACTCTTTTGTTGTTCCAAAGTGACATACTAAACCTGACAAGTAAGATTTAGTGGAGGGAGCAAAATAAAGGAGAAACTGTGGAACCAGGGGTCTGTTGGCTGTTTCTGTCACTCGTATCTGCTGTTCTCATCTTTTTCCACTGAGAAGGTCTCTGGGCTGTACTAGAACCATTTCCTCATAAATTCCGTTTTCTTGTTGCCCTTTCTTCTGTGGTGCTTATTTGGCTAGACTCCAACCTTGGTGAAAATGATTATCTGCTTACTTTGTATCTGAGTGAAAACAGCTGAATATTGTTGGGGAAGAGCACCCAGTTAATCTGTATGAGATAGGTTAGGTCCAATGACAGTGACTGAAAACTTAGAATACACTGGCTTAAATAAGCAGAAGTTCTCTTTCTCGTAAAAATATAGGTACATGGAAGGTCCAGGACTGGCTCCGTGATCACCAAGGGTCTCACCTGCTTCTGTCTTTTGCTCTTCTCTGTGTGGCCTCCATTCTCAAGGTCATCTTATGATTCAAGATGGCTGTTGCAGCAACCATGTCCATATTCTAGCTTATAGGAAGCAGGAAGAAGAGAGGTGAAGGGCCTGCCCTTTTCCTTTCAAGACACTGCAGAAGTTACACAAAAAGGCTGCAAAAAAGTTGAAAAGTATGGTCTTCGTTCTGAATGACCACGTCCCAGTTAAAAATGGGAAATTCTGTTACTGAGGAGGAAGAAGAGAACTGTTGGGGGACAAGAAACAGTCTCTTCACAGAAACCAACTGCACTCAGTTCACATTTATGCCATAAAGTTCAAATTGAACGCTCAGCATGGCCCTGAAATCCTAATTTTACAACATTTTCCCAGTAAATCACTGCAGATGGTGATTGGAGCCATGAAATTAAAAGATGGTTACTCCTTGGAAGGAAAGTTATGACCAACTTAGACAGCATATTCAAAAGCAGAGACATTACTTTGCCAACAAAGGTCCGTCTAGTCAAGGCTGTGGTTTTTCCAGTGGTCATGTATGGATGTGAGAGTTGGACTATAAAGAAAGCTGAGTGCCGAAGAATTGATGCTTTTGAACTGTGGTGTTGGAGAAGACTCTTGAGAGTCCCTTGGACTGCAAGGAGATCCAACCAGTCCATCCTAAGGGAGATCAGTCCTGGGTGTTCATTGGTAGGACTGACTTTGAAGCTGAAACTCGAATACTTTGGCCACCTGATTTGAAGGGCTGACTCATTTGAAAAGACCCTGATGCTGGGAGGGATTGGGGGCAGGCAGAAAAGTTGACGACAGAGGATGAGATGGCTGGATGGCATCACTGACTCAATGGACATGGGTTTGGGTGGACTCCAGGAGTTGGTGATGGACAGGGAGGCCTGGTGTGCTGCGGTTCATGGGGTCACAAAGAGTCGGACATGACTGAGTGACTGAACTGAACTGAGCTCTTCATTCTCCCTAAATCTTCACTCATGTCTTTCAATTCTAGCCTCAGCTGATGTCTTCGTCTCATCCTGTGTAGAGAACACAGATGCAGTTGCGTGACACCTCGCTGTCTCACCGTTGTTCGCACCCCCTTTGGCGCGTCTCTGCCTGCTCCTGCTGCCTGCGCGTGTGGGCTGTGTGGGAGGTGTTTGCATCTTCTGTCACACGGCTGCCTGTGCTTTTTGCGTCCATCTCTTCACATCCTCTCCAGATTTGCATTTTTCTTCTTTCTCTCTTGTGTCCTAAACTTAACGTGGCCAAAATAGAATGAATTCTTCCCACTTTAGAGCAATTTTCTTCTTNTCGGCGCGTCTCCGCCTGCTCCTGCTGCCTGCGCGTGTGGGCTGTGTAGGAGGTGTTTGCATCTTCTGTCACACGGCTGCCTGTGCTTTTTGTGTCCATCTCTTCACATCCTCTCCAGATTTGCATTTTTCTTCTTTCTCTCTTGTGTCCTAAACTTAACGTGGCCAAAATAGAATGAATTCTTCCCACTTTACTGCAATTTTCTTCTTTTGAAGCCTCTTCCATCTCAGCAAATAGCACCACTCAGTTGCTAAAACCAAATATATAGGAATCATTCTAGATATTTATTTTCTTGTACTCCCTGTCAGTAGTTCGTTCTTCTGTTTCAGCTCTACCTATGGAATGTATCTTGGATCTCTTTCTTCCTCTAAGCTGTCATCTTGGTTAGTTTAGGTTAAAGCAGCCTTTTCACAAGTTTTCTTGTTCTGTATTTTGAAAGTGAATTATTTTATTGAAGCATATCATAAATGTAGGAAATTTCTCAAAAGTGTACTTAATACTTGATGAATCATCACAAAGTAACCCTACTCGTATGACTGCCTCCTGAATCAAAAAATAATATTTTTAGAACCTCAAAAACCCCCCTCATGTTCCTACCATATTCTTCTTCCCTCTATCCTAATTTTTAATACCATAGTTCAGTTTTGCTTATTTTTGATATAAAATTAAATCATACAGTGTTGATCTTTGATAACATGGATATTGTGCAGTTCATCTATGATAATATTTATCCATATTATATGAATATATCACAATTTATATTGTACTTTTGATGGCCATTTTGGTTGTTTTCCAGTTTGGAGCTATTACGAATAGAGCGGCTATGTATGTGTTATAGTGGATTTCTATGGGGTATATGGTTTGAAATTGCTGGGAAACTGGGTATATAGAATAGAAAGAGACAAAATGATTATGCCGTTTTGCACTCCCACCAACAGTACCTGAGTATTCCTGCTTCCATTCTTGCCCTCCTCTAGTCTTCCTGCCCCATAGCAGTCAGTTTGATCTTTCTAAATCAGATCACTCACTCATTTGCTTAAGCCCTCCAGTGGTTTCTCATTGGAGCCACAGGGTGTCCAAGGCCTTTTATGGTCCTTCCCAGCTACGTTTCCAACCTCATGTCCTCTGTCCTCTTTTTATTCTCTTTCCTCTAGTCTTNATATATTGTACTTTTGATGGCCATTTTGGTTGTTTTCCAGTTTGGAGCTATTACGAATAGAGCGGCTATGTATGTGTTATAGTGGATTTCTATGGGGTATATGGTTTGAAATTGCTGGGAAACTGGGTATATAGAATAGAAAGAGACAAAATGATTATGCCGTTTTGCACTCCCACCAACAGTACCTGAGTATTCCTGCTTCCATTCTTGCCCTCCTCTAGTCTTCCTGCCCCATAGCAGTCAGTTTGATCTTTCTAAATCAGATCACTCACTCATTTGCTTAAGCCCTCCAGTGGTTTCTCATTGGAGCCACAGGGTGTCCAAGGCCTTTTATGGTCCTTCCCAGCTACGTTTCCAACCTCATGTCCTCTGTCCTCTTTTTATTCTCTTTCCTCTAGTCTTAGTGGCCTCTTTTTTTGCCTCTCAGACTTAGTTCTAGTGTTAGGGACTTTGAAAATGCTGTGTCACTTAGGAGAGTCTTGATTTTTGTCTGGCTGCCATCTTTTAAACTTTCCAAATTCTCTTAAATGTCACCTCCTTGAAGAGCTCACTGGTGCTGAAAGCAGCTTCCCTCTGCCTTGCTCTTGTCACTGTTTGGGCATTAGCTATTTTATCTTCATCGGTTCAGTTCAGTCACTCAGTCGTGTCCGACTCTTTGCGACCNTGATGTACTCCTTACCCTATTTGGAACCAGTCTGTTGTTCCATGTCCAGTTCTAACTGTTGCTTCCTGACCTGCATACAGATTTCTCAAGAGGTAGGTCGGGTGGTCTGGTATTCCTATCTCTCAGATTTTTCCACAGTTTATTGTGATCCAGATAGTCAAAGGCTTTGACATCGTCAGTAAAGCAGAAATAGATATTTTTCTGGAATTCCCATGGTTTTTCCATGATCCAGCGGACATTGGTAATTTGATCTCTGGATCCCTCTTCCTTTGGTTCCTTTTCTAAATCCAGCTTGAACATCTGGAAGTTCACAGTTCATATACTGCTAAAGCCTAGCTTGAAGAATTTTGAGCATTACCTTGCTAGCATGTGAAATGAGTGCAATTGTACAGTAGTTTGAACATTCTTTGGCATTGCATGTCTTCGGGATTGGAATGAAAACTGACCTTTCCCAGTTCTGTGGCCATTACTGAGTTTTCCAAATTTGCTGGAATATTGAATGCAGCACTTTTTAACAGCATCATCTTTTAGGATTTGAAATAGCTCAACTGGAATTCCATCACGTACACTAGCTTTGTTTGTAGTAATGCATCTTGACGCAATGAATGTCTTAGGAAGGTGTTTGACTGGTACAGCCTGGATCACAGCTGCCTTGGGTTGGGAGGGCAGCGTCTGTGGTGGGCTTCCCAGGTGGCACTAGTGGTAAAGAACCCGTCTGCCAATGCAACAGGTGCAAAAGACTCAGGTTTGATCCCTGGGTCTGGANATGAATGTCTTAGGAAGGTGTTTGACTGGTACAGCCTGGATCACAGCTGCCTTGGGTTGGGAGGGCAGCGTCTGTGGTGGGCTTCCCAGGTGGCACTAGTGGTAAAGAACCCGTCTGCCAATGCAACAGGTGCAAAAGACTCAGGTTTGATCCCTGGGTCTGGAAGATCCCCTGGAGGAAGACATGACAACCCACTCCAGTATTCTTGCCTGGAGAATCCCATGGACAGAGGACCTTGGCAATTCATAGGGTCGCAGAGTCAGACACGACTGAAGTGACTTACCACGCATGCATGTCTGTGTTAGGCATCTCATACATGAACCTTATGGTTGCCTCTGGGGAAGACCATCTCCCAAGAGAAAAGGGAGGAGTGGCTGTTTGGGACTGACCTATTTTGGACTTCTTAAATTACATACATTAGTGTTGTATCAGACATCTCTGGGGGCACAGAGGAACCGTGCAGTCTTGAGATGCTGGCCTGTCATCTCCCATTAGATTCCATTTGGTGGCCTCTCCTTTGGACCATTCGCATTAAGTACCTGTAGTTCAGTCCCAGTTACCTTGCCTTCTTCTGATTGGTTTTCTTTCAGATCACCTCAGCCAGTTCTCAGACGCTTAAAGGACATGTTCTCTGCAAGACCACTCTGAAGGATTCCACAGCATATTGCTGACCTGAGTGGTGGGCGTCAGTCCTTTCTGGCAGAAAAAGAAATATGACTGGTCACTAATGAAAGACGAAGCTTTGGAGCCAAGCCTCAAGTGGTGAAGCAACTTTCTATGAAATGGAAAATGCATTTCTTTGCTGCTTTGTGAACAGCTTTTACAGTCATTAAATTTACCTAAAATAGTTCATTTTTAACTACTTTTACTTAATTTTTGCCTTGGTGAGTGTCTCTGAGATTTTCCCTAGTTTCCCAACCCAGTTTCTATTGTGGACTGTAACACTTCTCTGGTTTTCTCTCATGTACCCTAGGAATTGGAGACTAAAGGGGCAGGGAAGGTGGAGAGAACCATTTGCTTAGGAAAGCCTGCTCTAGATCTTTCTAACATTTTGGTTTGATAACAGTGACTCAGCTACCTATCTCCTCACTTTATTTTACCTGAGAAATTTCCTCATGGACCCTTTTTTTTAAAAAGCTTGTCAGATTATTCTTTGCCTTCAGGGATTTCTCTCGTGGCTCAGAGGGTAAAGCGTCTGCCTTCAGTGTGAGAGACCTGGGTTCGATCCCTGGGTTGTGAAGATCCCCTGGAGAAGGAAATGGCAACCCACTCCAGTGTTCTTGCCAGGAGAATCCCATGGATGGAGGAGCCTCATAGGCTACAGTCCACGGGGTCACAAAGAGTTGGACACAACTGAGCGACTTCAATTTCACTGACAGCATTTGGAGTTTAGAAAACATCATTACCTTCCAGGAGGCTCCGAGGAGTCATTATTGGCTCCTTAATCTGCCAAGATCATGTCATGCTGTGGGGATCATGTGAAAAAATCCAAGAGATGGTGGTATAGAATATTTGGAGTTGGAAGGACTTTGGTCTAAGTTCCTGCTCCATTGCTTCAGAATTGTGTGAACTTGAGTAGCTATTTTATTATTTGTCTGTGCCTTGATTTTCTCGTGTGACATGGGATAATAATACAATGCTTATCTCATCTGGAGTTCAGTGAGAATGTACTTGTGAGGAACTTAGCACTCTGTGTGGAACACAGTAAAATCTTAACAGATGAAGAGTGATCATTGAAAGATTTTGCTTCTAAAACACACTGTGTATATTAGGATATGCCGAGGCTTTTGTGTGTATGGCTATGATCTCCTTTTTACCCCTTCCCACTGACCTGCATGGCAACCTTTAGGAAACCCAGGCTGGGAACCTCTTCCATACCAGTTGGCATGGCTTGAGGAAGTTGATTTCTGTTCTCAAGATCCATCTTCTGGGACTTCCTGGGTGGGGAAGTCCAGTGGCTAAGACTCCGAGCTCCCAATGCAGGGGGCCCAGGTTTGATCCCTAGTCAGGGAACTAGATCCCATGTGCCACAGCGAAGGTTAAAGATCCTGCATGCTGCAACTAAGACTTGTTGCAGCCAAATAAAAATAAATATTAAAAATCCATCTTCTACTCAAGAAATATTTGTTATGGCTCTTCACCTCAGATGCAGAAGACATGAAAAACTTGGAAATTTTATTTTACTTTTTATGGAAAAGTAAATCATAACATGTGGTAAATAATTCAAACACTATAACAGGTATCTGTGATTGGTCAGTTTCCTGCCTTTTACTTTTTTCCTGGATCAGAAAAGGCCAGCATTTGGTCCAGTGGGTAAGACTCTGCATCGCAATGCAGAGGGCCTGGATTTGATCTCTGGTTGGGGAACTAGATCCTGCGTGCATGCTGTAACTAAGAAGTCTCACATGCCACAACTAAGACCCGGTACAACCAAAGTAAATAATAAATAAACAGACAAATAATCATTAAAAAAAAAGAATGGTGCCTCATGTATAGTAGGTGAAAGTGAGAAGTGAAAGTGTTAATTACTCAGTTGTGTCCAACTCTTTGCAACCCCATGGACTGTAGCCCGCCAGGCTCCTCTGTCCATGCAGTTTTGCAGGCAAGAATACTGGAGTGGTTGCCACTTCCTGCTGCAGGGTATCTTCCTTACCCAAGAATTGAACTTGCGTCTCTTGCATTTCCTGAGGCAAATTCTTTACTACAATGTCACCTGGGAAGCCCTTAATGGTGGTTTTGAGGATTATAATATCTTAATTTATTAACAGCCCAATTAATATTAATTTAGTTTCAGTAGGATTCAAAAACATTGAAGGGTACCATTCCATCCCTTTTTGTTGTTATCATTCTAAAAATACATCTTAATGCCCTGTGTACCCCTTAACATAGATTTATAATTTTTGTTTTGCTTAATTAACTTCTGAATCATACAGGGTAAAGAAAGAGGAGTTACTATTGATTTTCAGAAACTCACATTTGCACTCATATTTAAATAAAGGAAAATTAGGTTCCTCCTTTTAATAGGAAGTGGCTGGGTTCCTGAAGAGTATGTGGGATGGCACGTCTTGGTGCCATTTTTAAGAGTTTGGTGATGAGTTGGGAGAGTTGAAGGAAACTGGAAACTTAGTGTAGATGAAATATTTTCAGGGAAGGACAGATTGGTCTAGTATGAGATAAGATGGGAATGGTTGGCTTTAGGTGCATTGTCCAGAACCTTTGAGGCCTGATGGGTTTTATTTAAATACAGTGGAGAGGCATTGGATTGTTTTTAATTTTTAACATTTTTAAATACTTTGACTTCCAGAGAAGTTGCAAAGTGAGTTCATAGAGCATTCTCCTGAGTCATCACACAGCATAGTGTTCATTTGTCAGAGCTAGGAAATTAATATTGGGACATTGCTATTCACTAAGAGCAAAACTTCATTCAGATTTCACCAGCTTTTCCGCTAATGAATGTACCTTTCTATTCCAGTATCCAGTCCAAGATACCACATTGCATTTAGTTGTCATGTCCCTTAGTCTTTTGTGATTTGTGAAAGTTACTCAGTCTTTCCTTGTTTTTTGTGACTGACACTTCTGAAGAGTACTAGTCATAAATTCTCAGTTTGGATTTTTCTGCTATTTTCTTATGATTAGTACCTTTATTATCAAATCATACCAGAGTGTACCTAATATAAACATCATTGTTGAAGTTAATCTTTTATCACCTACTAGATGGTGGGGATTAAGCCCAAACTCCATAGTGGGGGCGGTTACCTGCATTATTTGGAATTCTATAGGAAAAATGCCTCTTTCCCTCTGTTTATGTATTTATTCCGTCATTTATGTTAGAATGGACTCATGGGTGTTTATATTTTGGTTTATACTCTGATATTTATTTAATTTTGCTCAAATTGATCCCAGTTTGGGCATTGGGAGCTCTTTCAGGTTGACTCTTGTGCCCTTTTTTCTTAGTTTTTGTTTGTTTTGTTTCATGTTTTTAAATAAACTTTAAATTTTAAAATAGTTTTACAGAATTATTATAAAAATGGTGCAGAGAGTTTATACACTGTACCCAGTTTTCCCTATTCTAATATTTTATTATGGTTAACAATTGTTAACATTTGTTAACAGTTAATAAATCAGTAGTGATGCATTATTTACCAAAGGCCATACTTTATTCAGATAGCTTCAGTTTTTCCCTAATCTCTTTTTATTTTTCCAGAATCCCATCTGGGAGGCCACATTACAATCATGTCTCTTCAGGTTCCTCTTGACTCAGACTTGTAATTTTGATGACATTGATAGTTTTGAGGAGAACTGGTCAGATATTTTGCAGTGTTCCTCTGTTGGGATTTGCTATGTTTTTGTCATGTTTAGATTGGAATTACGTGTTTGGGAAGGAGGCCCATGAAGGTAAAATACCGTTCTCATTGCATCATAAGGGTACATACTATTAATATGATTTAGCACTGTTCATACTAACCTTGGTCACTTGGCTTCAGGTAGTGTTTGTCATATTTTTTCATTGTACAGTTGCTCTTTTTTCCCATTTCCGTACCGTGCTCTTCGAAGAAAAGTCGCCATGTGCAGCTGAAGCTCAGTGAATTTAAGTTGTGCCCTTCCTCCTCAAGGGTACAGTAGCTGTGTCAACCATTTTGGCTTCTTCTGCACAGGAGCTTTGCCTGTTCTCACCTGTATATTTACTGAATCATTTATTTATATTAGTTTAGGCTGCTAGATATTTATTTTATTCTGTGGGTTATAATCCAGTTGTCCAGTCACCAAGTCATGTCTGACTCTCTGCGACCCCATGGACTGCAGCATGTCAGGCTCCTCTGTCCTCCACTATCTCCCAGAGTTTGCTCAGATTCACGTCCGTTGAGTTGGTGATGCTCTCTAACCATCTTACCCTCTGCTTCCCCCTTCTCCTTTTGCCTTCAGTCTTTCCCAGCATCAGGGTCTTTTCCATTAGGTTGGCTTTTCACATCAGGTGGCCCAAGTATCAGAACTTCAGCTTCAGCACCCCTTCTAAAGAATAGTCAGGATTGATAATCCAGTTCTCCTTTTTATATTTCATTGGCCAAATTGTTTCAGCTCTGGAAGCTCTTTCTCTTAGCTCTCTATCCCTTTGACACACTTCTGCCTTTGTATGAGTGCCGTTTTTCTTGCATCTGAGCTGTTCTGGGTCATTTTTCATACTTCATTTCTAGTCCTAGAATTAGCCATTTCTCCAAGGGGACTGATTAGGTTCCTTTGATAAAGAATGGTATAGAAATCAACATCTGGGTACTAGATATACTCGTTGCTAATGTGATTTGGGAGGTTTCTTGTTTTTTATTTATTAAAAATTTTTCTTATGTGTGCCTTTTAAAAAAAATATTGAATTTAAATATTGAATTTGTTACAATATTGCTTCTGTTTTATGTTCTGGTTTTTTGGCTGTGTGGCATGTGGGAGCTTAGTTCTTCGACCAGGGATCAAACCTACACCTTCTGCGTTGGGAGGCAAAGTCTTAACCACTGGATCACAAGGGAAGTCCCATTTTTTGTTTTTTAAATGGAAGTGGAAGTGGAATTCACATAACATAAAATTAACTAAGTTGAAGGAGACAGTTTAGTGGCACAGTGTTCAAGTACAACCTCTATCTAGTTCCAGACCATCACTCCGGAATAGAACCCCATACCCATAAGAGTGTGACTGGGTCTTTGTCTTGTGCGGTGCTGTCCCTTGCTGTAAGGCACACCCAGTCACTGGCCTCGCTTCCCTTTCTGATCTTTTGTGTCTTCAACCTGAGCTGTTTTGGTTCCGGAGCACATAGTTGTGCAGGACACTGGCATAGGCAGTGTCTCTGCTTGGTTCAGAGTTGTGATTCTCACTATCCCTGGTGCATATTTTTCTGGGTTTCTCTGCGTTTACTGACCTAACATCGATTGGCTGTCCTCTCACAGCCACTTGGCTTGGCCTGTAGTCCCTGAGCTGGGATCTAGATCTTTTGCTGCCCTGTTTATGGTATTATCGGACTCTTATCTGCTCTGTTCCACCCAGCTTTTAGCATTTGGACTGTGCCCTTCAGTTTTTAACATGTGAAGATGGGGAAGTTGGATCCTAGCCCCTTTGTGATTTTCATCTTGGGCCAATGGACAGAAGAGAATGTTTGGCGTTTGGGGAGGGGAGGCCTGAGTTATGGGAAGAGAAGTCTTAATCATTGTCAGGATTGTTCCCTAGAGCACTCTGTAAAGTAATCCTGAGTTTTGTGGCCTCATCACTCTTATTACTAATTTTTTGTCCTCAGTAAGAAGTGCTTTTACTAGTCATAAACACACAGTGGAACTCCTGTTTGTAAGAATTAAAGACACGTCACTTTTTTTTTTTTTCTGCATGAAAACAGGTTATTTATTGGTGAGATAATTAGAAAAGTCCCCCTTATCCCTGGATTCCTGCCTTTCTTACACTTGTTAATTCAGGTATTGTTGGTGAAATTCCAAAGCTTAGCTGGACATGTTGAGAACACTAACTCTACTTAATTCATTAGTCAAAAAGATGTCTTTTCCACAGTGTTTCATAGGGAGGGATTACAGAGTATCTTTGCTTTTATTCTGAAACATTCCCTGGCTTCCGGTGCTGGGTTTAGTTTGTGGCTTGAAAATCATTCTGTGGGGAGACAAAAGACAAGCTAGTTATACTCTTAAATACATAAGCTGGCGCAGGCACAGGCTGAGCCAGCCAGTGTACTCCATCCCCCTGACTGCAGCACTGGCTTTAAGGATGGGGATGAGGAACAGTTCAGGCCAATGGGAGCCCCAGATGTTACTTCTGGATGACTTTCATTTGTTATTCCAGAAACAGGATGAAGTTGCTGGTAGTGAGGGACCCCCAATGCAGAGCCAAAATAGAGCCCACCCCAGAGCATTTAGAGTCAAGAGATGGATTCTGGTGTCACATTTGGGCCACTGCTGAAGTTAGCACCATCCTTGGGTGTTAGGACCAATAATTCTGTGTTGTTGCTTGAACCAGTTTTGGTTGAGCTTCCTGTCACTTGCAGCTGAAACACAATTGGCGTTCATCTGATCCAGTCCCTTAACTGGGGAATGGCCTCCCCCATTCCGCCCCTCATATGTCCAGGCCCCTCATAGTTATGGTACATAAGGGTAGGAGGTAGAAAGCTAACATTGAGACAAGTGCTGATTTTACCAACCTCTACACTGTAGTAATTGATTTGGTCACAGATTCATGGACTTTGGGGGATTAAGTAAAAATTGGAATGTAAGGCTTCTGAAATGTGAGCCAACGTGAAAGAAATTAATGTTTTCCCAGTCAGATGGCATATTCATTAGACATGTTTATCAAGAATGGAACATCGTAAGGGTGATGGAGATTCTAAACTTCTTTACTCTCTCCTATATCTTCTCTACTTCCACCCCTCTTTTGCTGTTTTCCTGGTGATAAAGGTTCCATCTTTTAAACTGTTTTCAGAAAGCAAGTTCTCTTTTCAGTTTTCCCTAAGTGTGAGGTTAGGTAGATGGGAAGAAGGGGAAATCTGAGTCAGGTGGTAAAGGACAAGAGGCTTTACAGTCACAAGGCGACAGTGGGGATGAATCAGGAATACNCTGAGAGTAGGGTGGAACGATTTTGTTAGTACACCTGCTAGCCTCCTGGCTAGTCCTCACATAGTGGAAAGTGGTCTTGGGTTCCTCTGGACATGTGGGCTTTTTTTTTTTCTTTCTGGTACTGGGCAAGGCTTTGTGGGGAGGTGGATCTCAGTCTATCTCTCAGGCCTCTAATTCTTTGGGGATTTTCAAAGGCCTTACAAGTAGGTTTTTGATGCCTTGGGTGGCTCCTTGGCCAGTGTTTCTTGGGCTCCTGTTGTGTTCCAGACATTGCTGTAGGCACTGAGATGCAGCTGTGTGCCCTCAGGGCAAACGCAGTTTCAGCAGTTCCGGAGGATGGACTTTCCTCTTTGGGATCCATCCTGAGTCCCTCGTGGATCTGGTACTCTGTTTACCTCCCTTCTTTTGCATTCCCCTCAACAGGACTAGGATTCCATGCTGCCTACCCGTTGCACATCCTGTTTCCTCTAGCTGGTTTACACCTCTGCTCCTTCTTCAGGGCAGAGTTCAGGCATCATTTTCCGAGTGAACCCACGGTCTGCCTCCCAGTCCATGCTTTCCACCCTCCGTCTTCTTCATGGTCATTTGATAGCTATTGCATCAGTGTGTTCCCTGTCAGGTGAGTAGTTACATGAGGTCAGGGTTCATGCTTTCTGTGATCCTTCCTCTGCACAGAGCTTGGCCCAGTGCAGATAAGGTGAAGCAACCCGGGCTTACACTGACTCCCAGAGTCTCCCTCTCAGCTGACGTCCTTCTGTCTCAGGGCTGACACCTGGGATGTAGACATAAGACTTTTTGTCTCTGAGTGCATATTGTGTGCCTCCAGCCAGTGTGTGGTTACCAGACTCTTAATGATGGGGCTTAATTTATATATGGTTTTAATCTGT
This sequence comes from Neotragus moschatus, assembly GCA_006410615.1. Lineage (NCBI taxonomy): Eukaryota > Metazoa > Chordata > Mammalia > Artiodactyla > Bovidae > Neotragus > Neotragus moschatus. Next base: position 137,318 of record SJYA01002112.1, on the reverse strand, counting down.
CCCTGTCCTCCTACTTAAACTGGAGTGTCACTCCCGGAATCTGGGACCTCACCGTTGTTTCATGTTACAGATTTAGGGTCAGGCATGTAGTGATGCTCACTAAATGTTTGTTGAATGAAATTATGTGTGTGTGGAAGATCAAATGTCATAAAAGTGGGGGTAGTGAGATGCTCTGGTGAGCCAAGACGTAATTAGAATCCACATCATCTTTTCTTCCTTTCTGTGGACCCTCAAGACTGCCTGGTATATCCAAATCACCCAACACAAAGAGCACAGATTCTAGGCCTTCCTTTAGGTCATTGCCTGAGGTCATTGAATGAGCTTGGGGAACCGAGTTTTAAGAGCTTCCCAGAGAGAACCTAGGTTTGGAACCTGCAGTCCTGCTCCACGTTGCGTTTATGATCCAATCTGCGTGACTTTTTTTTTTTTTTTGTAGAGTCCTGTTTTACTGAGTGCCTGGCTGGGAAATAATTTCTCACCTATCATAGATAAATATTTTGAAAAGTCAAATTGACTTACAGCCTCAGGGGGTGTCACGCTGTGTTTAGCACTGTCAGGAAAGAAAAGACAAGGAAAACTTATTTCCAGATAACAATTATTAACCAGTTCTAAAGTAGAGTTTAGGTATTAGCTCAGTTCCTTCTTGAAGCCACTTATAAAGTGTTGTAATAAATACAGAGGAGAAAGAGCAGATTTAAGGCACATAACAGCATGTGAGTAAAACTTCTTTCTGATCTCCCTGTAATGATCCAAATATTTCTCAAAGGCTTGTCCATTTTTCTTTGCATGTGATTTGAATTGGGTACTTTTTTTTTTCTTAATTGGAGGATAATTGCTTTACAATATTGTGTTGGCTTCTGCCATACAACAACATGAATCAGTCATAAGTATACGTATGTCCCCTCCCTCTTGAGCCGCCCTCACCCTTGCCCCATCCCACCCCTCTGGGTTGTCACAGAGCACCGGGTTGAGCTCCCTGTGCCTGTTCAGTGGTTTCTGAATTGGCTTCTTGGTATTGCATCCCAGGCTGATGACTGGCAAGAGGAGTTTGTAGTTAGAGACCGTACCTGTCAATCTTGATGGTGGTTTTGATTTTGTTGTTGGAAATCTCACTTGCATGGNCCACCCCTCTGGGTTGTCACAGAGCACCGGGTTGAGCTCCCTGTGCCTGTTCAGTGGTTTCTGAATTGGCTTCTTGGTATTGCATCCCAGGCTGATGACTGGCAAGAGGAGTTTGTAGTTAGAGACCGTACCTGTCAATCTTGATGGTGGTTTTGATTTTGTTGTTGGAAATCTCACTTGCATGGGAGATGGTGACATTCTGCACGAATATAAAACAAACATGAGTTGAAAATACCTTCACCAGGCTACTCAGCAGATGGGTCATGTTGTGATATGACCAACAAGGTGACAGGTGAGGCCTGGAGTGGAGGCGACCAGGTCTTAGGAGGCAGCCTACCAGCCTGGTTGGGCTCCTCCACCTAGGGACACCCGGGCACTCTGACCCCCAGAGTTTTGGTACTAGTTCCCCCTACAGAGCACTCTTCTTTCCGTGGGACCTCTGCTCCTGTTCGTTCCTCCTCACAGCTCATTCCTGATTTGTTGCTCAGCACTCACCGTCTGCCCAGTGGCTATGTTCTCACCATCCCTTTCCACATTGACCCAGTAGGCAGCATTGATTTTGTTGTTCGGCAGGTGGTAGTAAGCGATTTTGGTGATCACCGCTTCCAGGTTGTTTATCTGCGGTAAAGAAGTCATCGTTAATAGAGTATGGAGAGGGAGAAAGGCTGCAGGATGTTGCGTGGTGAGACATCCATGCATTACTCGATTCTATCATTCAGATATTTATGTTTATGGATCCTGTGGTATGCATCGGTCGCCTTGCTGGGTGCTGCCACAGCTGCCACAGACACCATCTCATTCCAGACATCTCCCCTTATCTCATTTCCTTTCTCGAAAAGACAGCGGGGCCCATGACACACAAACGTGTTCCTATTACTCCTCATCCAGTTTAGAGCCCGTTTCTTTCTGCGCTCTTGTAGCAGATAGCTCTGCACTTGCTTTTGGGAGACTCTGTTAAGGAAGCCTTGAGATAGAGCCTGGCACATAGACAGCACTGAAGATTATGATTTTGTTTAACTACCTGCCTTCTACCACTTTCTGGGCAGGAAGCAAGAGAATGCCTCCTACGGAGATAAACCCACTCCCTTGCACGTGCTGTGAGTGTTGGTTAAGTTGCTTCCCTCACTTTAGTCGCCTGTAAAGTGGAGAGAAGCAGCTCGGCCTCCCAGAGCTCCTGCCCCCCCTGTGCCCCTGCTCTCTCCTTTCCCCTAGTGCATTATATACAAGACCCACGTAGACGACCATTAAGGGAAAATCTGTATCCCAGAACATTCCTCGTCTTTATCTCTGGAAGAGCATTCCAGAACCCACTTGGCATTTCTACCTTCTCACACCTGCAGGTTGATAGGCTAGACTTAAGCAAAGAGGAGGGTGGAAGGGCCATGTGGATGAGTTTCACCTTGACAGAGCTCTCCTTGGCACTTTTGGTGACAATCTCTCTGAGCATCATTCGGGACAAAATCACGGCAGTGTTGACATTTTTAGGGTCTGGAGGAAGGTACCTTCCAGGCACAGGGGATTTATTTTGGTTAAAGTAGGCCTAGAGAGAGAACAAGAGAAACATCCCTGTTACCATGTGAGAGACTGCCATCAATTTCAGGGTCTTCGAAGGCCTGTCTGTGATGCTGAGGAGTGAGGTGGCCCCATGTGAACCCCACAGTGGACGAGCATGAAGACAAAGCACAGTTGACCTCCCTGCCCCCTTGTTGCGGGACTGTAGAGGAGTCGTGGGAGAGAGGAGCCCCTTACAGAGGAGGAAGCGCTGCCATCTCAGCCAATTAGCCCTGAGACTGTGCTGCTTGGTCCCCCAGACCTCCAATTATCCAAGAGAGGCTACATGTCTTCATTTTCCAGTGAATTCCTCCATTTAAATGTTGCCTCAGGTAATATGTGTGTGTGTATGCATGTTTGTACCTAACTCACAGTTCTCCCGACCTTACAATGACTGTCTTGTCAAGCACACTCAAGGCTCATCTTATCTATGGAATTCTGGCCTCTGAGTGATTCCTCTTCCTTTCGTATACATTGTGCCCTCTGTTTATAAAATGCAGACTGCACATGGCAGGAAGTTTGACAAGTCTAGAGAAGCATGAAGAAGGGAAAAGAGATTTTGAGTGGATATCACTAATATTTCACCTTATTTTCTTTCTTTGCCTGTACATAATATCACTTGTATTTTGCTTAAAAAAATTAACCGTACCTTCATCCTTTGTAAACATTTCTAATAATCTCATAGTTAGCTTAGTGATTTCCTTCTAGTTCATTTCCAGTTTTTTTCCCCCCTTGTCATTAATACTTGTATTTCTTTGTGCTTAAATACATCTGTACTTGGGATGTTTGTACACATGGATTCCCACGAGTAGAGTAAGTGGGCCCAAAACCTTGCCTCTCTTCAGTACTCCTCATGGCCTAGCTTTCCATTCCCTGGGTGGTTGAGAGGGTGGGTGGGAGAGTCTGCACTTTTTCTTGCCTTAAATAGAGTCTGTTGAATGTCTAACCACTGCTGGGTACATCCCACTGGTCAAGAAAAAGTTGTCATCATTGGGCATGCTTCTCAGGCCCTGTGCATTAGAAGTAAATGGAAGGGAAAACATGGCTGGCCCCTGTAGCAGGCACTCAAGCTGTTATGGTAGAAGCCTGGAGATCGCCCCAGGGTGAAGGTCTGCGGATCCGAAAAGGGAGGAAGACTGGTTTGTCATGATTTGGAGTTTATTTGGTGAGTTCAGGGATGTCTCAAGCCCTCTTACAGATCCCATTCATAAGCGCAAAGAACACTTACACAGTAGAGGATTGAAAGACCCTCTGCAGAAGTCCTGGAACTTCTAACTTGGTAGTTGAACAAGCCAGTAGCTGCAGGTGAGAGGAAAAGAGAGCATGTGGAGACATGCACAGTCCCCTGGAGACTGTGCCCTGGATGCCTCCCTCTCCTTTGGTCCCAGGCAGAAACCTGCTGCCTCCCTGGCTTTTCCACGAGTGTCTAGGAGGAGACTACGGAGAGGAAGGTGATGTGAGAACACAACTAGAAGAGTCTTGCTGCCCAGGCCCCATGTTTCGCCTGCTCTGGGTCCTGGGAAATGTCGACAGGTTCCTGCCTGCACTGTCTTGGCAACTGCCATCCTACTGCGTCCTGTTATCTTGGTCTCCTGGATGTTAGGAGATGTGGGAGGGAATTTCTGCTTCCCAGCTTCCTTGGTGTGAGGGTGCTCCTTGCTCATACTCCACACTGTGTACAGGTGGGGAGCTGGGACTGGGGAGCCTCCAGAGACTCCAGAGGGGCTCTGTGTCCTGTTGTGTCCTGGACAATGAGTCACTGTGGTTCCGTGAAGCTGCTAAGTTGCCGCATTTTCAGCCTGGGTGCTTGGGGATGCAGCTTACAGCTCCAGCCTTTCCTATCACCTATAGGATTCCCAAGGAGCCTGGGCCACCTCCCTCCATTGACCTGGGCAGCCCTGCCGGGGAGGGTGGGGGTCTGGTGTTTGTACTCACAGTTCTTGCATTCGTTGACATCACTGAGCTCAGTGCCACATGATTTGGATCCTTCAATCTGTTAAAGGGCTCATCTGTTAGCTTTGCCAAGGGAGTGCAGCAGTCCTGTCCTCCTGTCCCCTTCCGTGTGTCCTCCTCTTCTCCCTGTCCTATTTCCTGGTTTCCTTTTTGCCAGAACTCATCCTCCCCTACTCCTGCCCCAACCTGGAACATTTTCCTATCCTGCTACTGGGGTATTTTGGGCTGGGGATAGGGGAGGGGATGCTAACGTAGAAACGGGACTCTTGAGGCCTGATGTCCCTCTAGCACCAGACTGTATCTGAGGTAAGGGCCTCTTCCTGTGTCCCCCAGCAACATAGGGCTCCGAGGCAGTGCCCTCCCCTGTCCCATGACTTACATTCTCGTTCATAGTTACTGTCAGCAATTGAGAAATGATTTCATCCAAGGGCAGAGACAGAGGCAAAACACCTGTGACCCTGGGGAAGATACATGTGGAGAACATGTATCACACATGTATACCTGTGTGATCCTTAACATTTGCCCAAACATCCATAGGTGAACCAATGGCAGTGATGTCCTATTTAATTTATGCCCTAAGCTCTTTCACCTTCAGTTCACTAAGGAAGATGGAAGAATACCTAAGAAAACTACCAAAGCCAGAGAGATGACCAAGCAATCTCACATGGAGGAATTTATCCTTCAGATACCACGAGAGTGGTAAACAGACTTGTCTGGGACCTTATTCACCAGTTGAATACAAAAGTTAGTAGCTAGAAAAAAACCCAGCTATTCCTTGATGAGGATCTGTTAAGTAAGTGATAGTGGATCTTCATAAGGGAGTGCTAGACAGCCATAAAATATGAAGAAGCTATTTATATTCTGATGTGACCAATTCCAAGCAATTTTTAAAAAGATCAGCAGAGGCCAGAAAAGTGTATATAATAAACCAGCCCATTTCTGTGTGTGTATACACATGCACATTTGTTGCATATGCAAATAATGTCTCTGAAAGCCAGTGGAAAAATGGGGTCCGTCGGTTGCTTCCAGGAAGGATAATTAGCCGGTGTATGTGGGTGGGAGGGAGACTTGTACTGTATGGCTTTTTGAATCATTTGAATTTTGATCTAGGTGAATGGATTGCTTATGCAGGAAAATAGAACCGAGTACAAAAGTATGCTTAGCAAAGAGAACAGGCAAAGTGAGAGAAGACTATGCTCAGACCCAGTGGGCCATTTGCAAGCAGAGGCCCTTCTCTGGGCCTCCTTTATTGACGGTTCAAACCACTGGGTTGGCTGAGCTGGTCTCTAAGTGTGGTACCAGCAAGGATATCTTGACTTACAGGCCACTTGATCCAGAAAATGAGAAAACATGGTCTCACATACACGTCCGCTATCTGCAGGTTGACGTTCTTGACTTCGATGCTCTTCCCCTGGACTAGGAGGCTGACACACTGCGTGTTGTTGGTGGAAATTCTGATTTGCAGAGTTACGTCTGCATGCACTTGAAACCCCAGTATGCTGACGACAGGTCCTGCTAGGCTGTGGAGAGCAAGATGCAGGTGAACCCAGGTCCCATTGCAAGACGTCACTCAGCCAGAGCAATAGGCATTGTGGGAATCACCAGGTTATTTGAGTGACGGTTAAGTTTGGTGGTTTTCAATAAGTATGCCCTATGGTTGGCCAGTCTCCTGTGCATAGAATTCAGAGCTTGGCTCAAAGGAGGTATTCAATAAACATTGTCAAAATCACCCTCCTACCCAGTCTTCAAGGGTCTTTTTTTGTTGGGTGGCACCAGGCTGACTTGTAACAAGATGTGCATTACAAGTTCACTTTTGTGCCCAGCACTCCCAGCTGTCTGTTGTGTGGGTGACAACGGACGGGAAAAACCCACCATTTACCAGAGCCTGGTCTTCTTTGAGTCAGATATTTTGGAGAAGATAGATGGTTCTCCCTGACACTGTTAACTGTAGTGATCACAGATATGGACTCTGGAAGCTGAACACTTGGGCTCAAATCCTGTCACTGCCATCGTCTGGTTGAGGGACTTTGAGCAAGGTTTATAACTGGTTTTGCTAGTTTAAACTGGTTTTCTAGTCTAGAAACAGGACTGCTTTCCTGATGAGGTTGTCAAGAGACTTCATGAGTTCAGAGTGCCTCAATTGAGGGCCTGGCTAGAGCTCAGTCAGCGATAGATATCAGGGATATGAATGTGTTAGTCCAAGAAATCTCCTCCCCAGTGTGGATTCCCTTGCCCCTCACATCTTCCTGGGTGCCCTGGGCCTCCTCTGTTAACCTGTCCCTCCCCCAAGTGTTGACGTCCACTGAAGACAGGGACCGCCTGCCTTTAGTCTTCCCTCTCCTCAACACAGCGTCTGGTACAGAGCAGCAGTTATTAACTACCCATTTGGTGGATGAGTGAATGTGTGTATGCATGCATGTTTAAATCTCTAGCTTCCTGAGGGNTCTGCACCTCACACCAATCAGAATGGCCAGCATCAAAAAGTCTACATTTATAAATGTAGACTTTTACATTTAATAATAGATGCTGGAGAGGGTGTAGAGACAAGGGAATCCTACTCCACTGTTGCTGGGAATGTAAATTGATGCAGCCACTGTGGAGAGCAGTATGGAGTTTCTTTAAGAATCTAAAAATAAAGTCACCGTTTCACCCATCAGTTCAACTCCTGGGCATATATCCAGAAAAGACAGAAACACTAATTAAAAAAGATACATGCTGGGACTTCCCTCCTGGTCCAGTTGCGAAGACTCCCCACTCCCAATGCAGGGGATCCAGGTTTGATCCTTGGTTGGGGAACTAAATCCCACATGTTACATCTAAGAGGTCGCGTGCTGCAGCTAAAGATTCTGCATGGTGCAATGAAGATTTAAGAGGCTGTGTGCCACAGCTAAGGCCTGGCACATCAAATAAATAAATAGAAATTAAAACAAGCAAGCAAACGAAAAACCGAAAAGACACATGCACTCCAATGTTCATAGCAGCAATGTTTATAATAGCTAAGACATAGAAGTAACCCTAATGTCCATTGACAGATGAGTAAAGAAGATGTGGTACACACACACACACAAACACACACACAATGGAATCTCAGCCATAAAAAAGAATGAAATAATGCCACTTGCATCAACACACATGGACCTAGAGATTATCAGGCTAACTGAAGTAAGACAAAGAGATGCATGATAGCACTTATATGTGAAATCTAAAAAAATGATACAAGTGAACATATTTAATGTTTACAAAAAAGAACTGGACTCACAGACTTAGAAAACAAACTTATGGTCACCAAGTGGGTGGGGGAAAGGATAAACAACATGAACTTGTATACAACAGGGAACTATATTCAATATCGTATGAAAGTGAAAGTGAAAGTCGCTCAGTTGTGTCCAACTCTTCGCGACTATACAGTCCATGGAATTCTCCAGGCCAGAATACTGGAGTGGGTAGCTGTTTTCTTCTCCAGGGGATCTTTCCAACCCAGGGATTGAACCCAGGTCTCCTGCATTGTGGGCAGATTCTTTACCATATGAGCCACCAGGGAAGCCAATATCTTATGATAAACCTTAGGATAAACCATAGTAGAAAAGAATATGAAAAAAATATATAAGAAACTGAATCATTTTTCTGTACACCTGAAACATAGTATCAACTATACTGCAACTTTTTTTAAAAAAGGAAATCGACTAGCTGCATGAATCATGGAGGATTCATTGGGTTCAATACCGCAGCGAAAATGAACGGACCAGAATTTCTCATTACAACACAAATGAACTACTTCCGAAACGTTTACGTTTGAGAGACAGTGCAAGCAGGTCACGTTTAGAAAACTTTATAGCACTTTAGTGCAAAATTTATCTTGAGAAGGAATATTCACATGTCATAAAATATAAAGAAATGGCAGGAGGAAAATAATCAGGCCAGAGGCCTTCTCAGGAGAGGAGATGGAGGGTGGAGCAGTGCAACCCCAGTAGGAGCCTGGGGGCCTTCAGTCCTATGGCCCATTTTATTCCTCAGTCTCAGCANGAGAAGGAATATTCACATGTCATAAAATATAAAGAAATGGCAGGAGGAAAATAATCAGGCCAGAGGCCTTCTCAGGAGAGGAGATGGAGGGTGGAGCAGTGCAACCCCAGTAGGAGCCTGGGGGCCTTCAGTCCTATGGCCCATTTTATTTCTCAGTCTCAGCAGTGGGTACAAGGGTGTTGCTGTTGTTTAGTCACTAAGTTTTCTCTAACTCTTTTGAGGCCCCATGGAATGTAACCCTGGCAGGCTTCTCTGTCTGTGGGATTTCCAACTCAAGAATACTGGAGTGGGTTGCTCTTTCTTTCTCCAGGGGATCTTCCTGACCCAGGAATCAAACCCACATCTCCTGCATTGGCTGGCGGATTCTTTAGCACTGAGCTACCAGGGAAGCCCCCACAAGGGTGTTAATTCTATATTCATATTTTTAAGTTTTTTTTTTTAATGTCTGACAGTGAAATTAACAGCCTCTACCACCAAGTCACTGTTTGATGGGTTACAACTATCATGTGTACCACTGTCTGAACTTCCTTCCGGCCCACGGCGGTACTGCTGCACCAGAATGTCTGTGAGTGGGGTTCCAGGCATCTGTTTTGGTAATAAGCTCCAAAGGTGATACTGCTATCACCTCTTATTTCAGAACCACCTGTCCAGAAGGTGTAACTAGCCTTTGGGCTTGGAGATGAAAAGCATGTGTGAAGGGGTAGAAAGTCAAAGCTGTGCAGGTAAAATGAATCTTACTTACAGTCATTGAGTTTGCTGCTAGACACAAGGTATTTGGCCACGGGTGGACATCTGGCTCCTGAGGTCCCAGCTACACGTCTTGGAGGTTGAGAGCCTTTTCTGATTGAGGAAATTCTGGGGACTTGTGGGTCAGGCACACTGATCGGGAAATGAACGGGAAGCCCAGAGGTTATTTTGTAAGGAGGGGCTCCCAGCTGTGAAGATGTGGTCGATTGGTCAAGTGCTTCTGCCTGGACGGCTAGTATGATGGCCAAGGCCCACATAGTCAACATCTTGTGGCTGATATCTGCAAAGGAGGGCTTCGTCAGACACCACATTCCCAGTGGACCACAGGGCTGCCAGTCTATTTGTATTGGTTGTACACATGCCAGGGTCCTAGCTCTTGTAGGAAGGTGCCGCTCACATTGTCAATATTCTGATCAGTATACCGTATTGGAGGGACGGTGTTTCAGCCCATGACAGTCAATATCTTGAGGAAGGGCCCCTTTTTCTACAGCTTCTTTAACTTTGCGCAGAGATGTCTATGGGCTGGTGGGAACCCTCTGAGTACAGGCCCTGCCCTGCCCAGATCTTAACTGTACGGTCCCACATTCTCCTACCAGTCTTCCAGATTCAACTAGCCTTGCCAGTGATCTGAGTCACCAACTGGGGAACTCAAGTGTTTTGAATGATCGAGCTGTGAGTGTTGTCACTCCTATGGTAGTCAAGGTGTCTCCTTGTTTTCAGGCAGCCAGTGTATAGCAGTGTCCCTGTTGATGTGAGCTTATCACATGCCAGTCCCTTTGTGGAGTGTGAATGGACGTCAGTTGCTCTACACTCTGCACAGTGCTGAGATGGAAGGCCTGTGTTCTCATTTTTCACTTGGTGAAACTTGTGTTTACAGAGTGGCCAGTATGCTCACCTTTACCCACTGTCTACCCCCAGCTGGTAGTTTTGCCTGATCAGGACTAAACCACCCAAGGAATCAGCCCTAGGCTTGGCACCCTCCACTCATTTGGTCGTTGGGCTATCCTAGCATGTTAGCTCAGTGTATTAAGGCCAGAGTCATCTCCCTATGAGCGAGACCATCTCAGGGCTTCTCTGTCTTCTTAAAGCCCATTCCCTTGTTCTGGGAGAGCCGCTGGCTTTGTCCGATGGTGGCACTGGTCAGTCCACACTCTGATATCGGTGGCAGCCATAATATAGGAAGCTCACCTGTGTGTGTACTGAATGACTGAATTAACCTATTCCTCCACTTCTTGGGGCCCTCCTGTGGGCAGGGCACTGGATGCTCCTGCTGACCATTGGCTGTGGGGCGTCTTCCTCGTGGCTGAGGTTGAGCAGCCTTAATGACTGTGAATGTGTAAGCTGCGTAAATCTTCACTCTACTTCTTGGGATGTGTCCATAGGTATTTCCTTAATGAGTATTGGTTCATGTTCATACTGGTCAGTTGTGTTAAGCCCTTCATCTGCAACAATTCTCCCAGCGAATCCAACACNTCCTCGTGGCTGAGGTTGAGCAGCCTTAATGACTGTGAATGTGTAAGCTGCGTAAATCTTCACTCTACTTCTTGGGATGTGTCCATAGGTATTTCCTTAATGAGTATTGGTTCATGTTCATACTGGTCAGTTGTGTTAAGCCCTTCATCTGCAACAATTCTCCCAGCGAATCCAACACTAGACAATATTATTATCATCCTCTGCAGCGGACGAGCCTCAGTGCTAATGAGAAGGCAGGGTCTAGACCTAGGCAGGAGAGCCCTGTTTGATTCTGAGCTCAGCTGTGTGACCCAGTGGAGATTACTTCCCTCCCCTGCTGGTCAGATTCCTCTGTTCCCAGGATTCTCTTGTCTTTTCCTTTGCTCATGTTTTGGGTAACATGGAGGTTTGTGTCTTGGGGCATTTCCCCTCAGTGAAGCAAGTAGACTCTGAGCTTCTCTCTGTTTGGGTTTCCTAATCAGTCAAGTTTTGTAAAATTGGGCTTGTCAACTTTCGCCATGTGCCCGCATTGCCCAAGTCAAGCTGCCTGTTATTTACCGACACCATAGGAAGAACTGCTATTGCAGAAATGTTGGGAAGGACATATGGGAATCCGCTGACAGTCCTTCACATTGAATAAGTTTGGCTTTTGAAAAAACTCACCTCTTCATTATTTTTTCATTTTATCCTCATCAGTGAGGAATTAGAATTAGTGTCTCAGGAGACATGTAAGTGTCTTGTGAGGGGAAAATAATAAAATTCTGTGCCTGTGACTGAGTCGATGGCAGTATTGTTAAACATTGTCTTGAGAGGAGCCTGTTGATAATTCTAGTAATAAATCTCCCATTTTTTAAAAAGCAGTTGCCTAACAGGCCCCTGTTAACACCTACTGTGCTAGGCAGAGTGCTGTACATTTTAGCAGGGAAGTGGTATGGCTAAAGAGATTCAAAACACAGAACCCAAGTTACCTACCCTTTGACGAGCTGTCCTATGCTTGTTTCCATCCCGGAGTGTTGACCTTTTCTCTTGCATAGTGTTTATTGAGAGCTCTTACCTTGTTTGGTGCTGATCGGTCAGTGTTGGTGGGCACAAGTTTTCAGGAGGTGCCTCACTCCTGCTTCTGCCTCCGACCTGTCAGAGGAAAAGCTCCATCCCATTTTTATAGACCAGTGTCTCTCAGAAAGCCTTTGGACACGTAGGGACACCATCCAAGCCTACTGATAAGGGTGATGTGATACAGGCTGACTTCCAAGATCAGCACCTGCTAATGGTTTTGATGTCTGTCGGTGTCTTTCTGAGATGTTCAGGGTTCTTGAAATTCTTTTGGAGAGAGCTGGCAGACCAAGTAACTGTTCTCTTCTTTTTAATCTTCATAGGCCTGTTATCTTTAAAATTTTTTTTACATTTAATTATCTTTTTTTGTCTGGGCTTTTCTCTGGTTGCAGCAACTGGAAGCTACTCTTTAGCTGCAGTGCATGGGATGCTCATTGCTGTGGTGTCTCTTGCTGCGGAGCAGGGGCTCTAGGGAGCTTGGGGGTTTGATCCCTGGTCCCNAGTATCTGTATTTCATTGCGTGCTTTAGTATATCTGTTCTTAGGGTAATTAGGACAGACGGATTTTCAGAAGTGGGCCCCAAACCTTGCCTCTCTTCAGTACTCCTCATGGCCTAGGTTTGCATTCCCTGGGTGGTGGAGATGGGTGGGTGGGTGAGTCAGCACTTTTTGTTTTCTTATGTATTGTCTGTTGAGTGTCTGGACATGTGCTGGGCATGTCCTACAGGTCAGGAAATGGTTATCATTGTTGTAATGCCTCACAGGTATTGTACATTAGACTTAATGGAAATGAATACATCATCGACCCCTTAGATGTTATGGTTGAAGTCTGGGAGATTCGCTCCATGGTGCCAGTGCCATGCCTTGGTCATAGTTGGCACTCTGCATTGAGTGACCTTCACTACAGTGGGGGATCTGAGGGAGAGAGTGTGGGGTCCCTTTGGACAAGGTGTTCAGGGACGATCTCCATGTCAAGTGACCTTATTGTATCAGAAATGTGTGACATGAAGGATCCAAACATGCAGAGATTCGGGAGAGAAGTAATGGGTGCGGGATGAAAGTACACTCTGTCTTAAGTGGGCAAAAGCATGAATGCAGGCCTGGGGGACTTTAAACATGCTGGTTACATGATTTGCTCAGCCCCCTTTCCTTTCCCTAATTGCCCCAGAATGAGGCTTGAGGGCTTCCCAGGTGGCTCTAGTGGTAAAGAATCCACCTGCCAACGCAAGAGACCTAAGAGATGTGGGTTTGATCCATGGGTTGGGAAGATCCCCTGGAGGAGGGCATGGCAACCCACTCCAGTATTCNTTTTTTTTTTTTTTGCAAAGAACACTGAGTTCTAGAGAGGAGGTAATGTGTGTGCCTCAGGACACTAAGAAGTCCAGCTGATTTAGAATCTGAACAAAAATCTTCTTGCTATTAATAGATATCAAATCTCCCCTCAAACCCACTGTTACTTTCTGCCGTGAGCCAGGGAGATGGGGTCGTCACTGAGTTCTTTCCTATTCTTGAAGTACAGTGTGAAGCTCTCAGTGACCCTTGGCATGAGTACATGCCTGCGTTCATTCAGTGGGTATCACTGAGTACTTTCTCTTTGCCATGTACTGCGGTAGGCTATGGGGACTAGGTAGTGGGCCAGACACACAGGTTCTCCTTCGCGGAGCTCACACCTTAGTGGGAGACACTGTTAATAGGTTGACTTCTGATAGTGATACTAAAAAAATAAAAGATGGAGAGAGGGAGTGAGTTCTCTTTGGACAGGGTGCCAGGTGATGAGTGACATTTTATCCCTGTTGGGGGAAATATGAGGGATCCAGGCCTGCAGAGGTCTGGGGCTTGGAAAAGTACAAAGAACCTGACATGGGTAAGAACTTGACTAGTTCAAGAGGTGGGAGGAGAGATTCTTGGCTGAAGGGAGAGAAAACTGCCCCAGGAGACAAGTATAAGTTTTACTCCTGCCCTGGACACCAGTGAAGGGAAACAAATATGAGCCTCGGCCCAGGGGCATGCTCGGTGCTACCCTGAGCTAGAACTGCCTTTTCAGGGGGACTTCAAGCAGGGTCATTACATGATTTGCTCAGCTCCCTTTCCTTTCCCTAATTACCCCAGGAATGAGGCTTGAAGGGTGTCAGGAGCCTGCTGTAGAGCTCATCTGTATTCAGGATTTTCCAGTTTCTAGCAGCAGCAGCAGCAGCAGCAGCAGCAGCAGCAGCAGCCCAGACTTCTTCTCACTTACTACCTCATTTAATGGGTCCCTCAATTCTAAAGCCTATCCCATGGGTGTCAGGCTTTTTCTGTGTTTTAGAGAAGCCCCAGCCATCTGTTAGTTTCCTAGCATCCATGTTCTGTGATTGGGTGCATCCTGACGTGATCACGCCATGGTGTTCCCACGGCTCTACAATGTAAGAGTGGGGGGAGGGGTGATTTGGACTCATGGGGTGATTAATGTCTTAAGTGGGGAGTGGGAGCTGGGGTGGGGATTGGGCTGGGGCCCTGCTTTCAGGCAGGCTCAGCATCTTGCTGCAGGGCCCCTCCAACCTCACTGTTCTCATACTGTGAACCTCAGCTCCAGTTCCAGTTGCCAAAGGTCCCGTTTTCGTCTTCACTGAAATGACAGCTGACCTTTTCTCAGAGGGCAGAAGGTGTGCCTGATGATAGCAGAAGACAAAGCCGACTGTCCTGGCTCTTATTTTTCTTGGACCTTTGAGGGAAATGGAACCACCTTTTACGTGAAAATCTGTGACATCTGTTGGTGGGTGTGAACTCTGATTTCAGTGTTTCCAGTGATTCTTTGGAGCCAAAGAATGAACCCAACTCCGTGTTCTGGAAGGGGCATATCCGGAGTGCAACCTCTGATGGGGCCTCCTGGTCTTTGTCTCTCTCCATGAACTTTAGGAGATGTGGCAGTCTTTGAATTCTGCTAATCCAGGATCCATGGGAGGTGTTTCACTCGGATGTGATTTACCAGGCGGGACACAAGGATGTGGTTGTTCTCAAGCTCTCAGTGATTTGACCTGCTGACTCTTGAAGGGTAGGGCCCTTTCAAGTCTGGCCGAGACTTAGCCCCACGGGAGGCTGGGTAAGTGCCAGCCCTTGATGGCTTCTATATGACGATCTCACAATGGACCAGGTCAACTTGGGGGCGTCCTATTTCCAATTGTCTCTCTCTCTCTAAATTCATTTTTGTATGAGTTATTTTTTCTGGGGTTTTCATTTATGACACTGGATTTAATGTTTTTTAGACCCCAGTTCTGATGCGAATGCTGCAACCTCCCTGTGTTTTCTCTATTGGATCCTAGAAGTCAGGTACTAGAGGAGAGAAGAGGGGTAGAATGACTGTAAGGGGGCACTATACTGGCAGATGTTATCTTTGATTCTTGGTATGTCGTCTTTTCATTACTATGTTATAAACATTTCCGGGGATTTCCCTGGTGGTCCAGTGTTAGGAATCCACCTTCCAATGGTCAGAAAACTGAGGCCCCACATGCCTCGGGACAGCTGAGCCTGTGCATTGCAGCAAGAGAAGCCCATGGATGCCACAGCGAAGACCCAGTGCAGCCAAAAATCAATTAATTAATAAAACAATTAAAAAATTAAACACTTCCAATTTTCCTTTTGCTTTCATTGTCCCTTGAGTTACTTAGAGGTTTGTAGCCTAATTTAGAATCATCCTCATGCCTCCTAATGTATTGATCTGTTATTGATTTTCAATTAATGATATTGTGGTTATGTATTTAAACTTTTTGCATTTGTTGAGTATTGTTTTATATTACAGCATGTGGTCTATCTTGACGAGGAACTCATGAGCTCTTTGGCTATGTGTGAGCCAAGATGATGTAAGCCAACCACCTGTTATGTTGCCTGCTGCTGCTGCTGCTAAGTCGCTTCAGTCGTTTCCAACTCTGTGTGACCCCATAGACAGCAGCCCACCAGGCTCCGCTGTCCCTGGGATTCTCCAGGCAAGAACTCTGGAGTGGGTTGCCATTTCCTTCTCCAATGCATGAAAGTGAAAAGTGAAAGTGAAGTCACTGAGTCGTGTCCAACTCTCAGCGACCCCATGGACTGCAGCACACCAGGCTTCTCCGTCCACGGGATTTTCCAGGCAAGAGTACTGGAGTGGGGTGCCATTGCCTTCTCCAGTTATGTTGCCACTAATCACAATTTAAAACTCTGAACAGAATATAAAAGGAAAATACCCCAAAGCTCTGAGAGTAAATAATAATAGGTAAGGGAAGGAGGTAAAAACTTGCAGGCATAAACTTCCTTTTTTCCCTTAGGTTTTCTTCTTTGATTCCTGGGGAGCCCCTGTGCTGGAAGTGTGCAGCACATTGGAGTACAAAATCTCCATAAGATTTCCTTTATATTCTGGCTGAAAGTGACACTATTAGTTGCTCAGTCGTGTTTGACTCTTTGCGACCCCGTGGACTGTACTGTCCATAGACTTCTCCAGGCAAGAATACTAGAGTGGGTTGCCATTTCCTTCTCTAGGGGATCTTCCCAACCCAGGGATCGAACCTGGTCTCCCACATTGCAGGCAGATTCCTTACTGTCTGAGCCACCATGGAAGCCAAGTCATATGAAAGTGAAAGAGTTAGTCACTCAGTCGTGTCCGACTCTTTGTGACCCCAGGGATTGTAGCCCATCAGGCTCCTCAGTCCATGGGATTCTCCAGGCAAGAATACCAAAGTGGGTGGCCATTCCCTTCTCCATTATTCTGGCTAGAGTACTGGATAAATGGGCTTCATTTGAGCTCATGAGATAATAGAAAATAGGTATATTGGTCTCTGCCTCCAGTTCCTGGCACAGAGCTCCTAAAACCCTTGTAAATTCCTAAGTGATAAGTGCGATAAGAGCATCTTTTGTTCTAGTGAAGTGACACTAGGTGGTGGCTCCTGGATGGTTTCTGGATAGGAGTTGGCCACCAGAAAGACCAAGCCTTTAGAAGGCTGGAAATTTCAGATGGACTGAAAACGGAGTTAATGATCGATCACGCCAAATTGAGGGACCTCCTATTACAATCCCAGAAATGCAGGGTTTGGAGAGCTTCTAGGTTGGTGAACAGATTCACATCAGGAGGGGAGGGGGATGCACCCCAGATCCACAGGAACAGGAGCTCCTGGGCTTGGGACCACCTCTGCCTCCATTCATCTGGCTGTTCATCTGCTTCCTTCATCATATCCTTTTGTAAACTGAGTTTATAAACTGAGTCACTTTAAATTCTGTGAGCGGTGCTAGCAGGTTAATCAAACCTAAGGAAAGGGGTCCTGGGAACCTTCAGTTTGTAGCTGAAGCGCAGGTAACAGCTTGGGGATGCAACCAGCATCTGAAGGACATTAAACTGTGGGTGTGTGTAAGTGTGATTAAAAAGAAAAATTTGAAAGATTAGGAAATATATGGCTATATCAAACCAATGTAAATTTTAGAACAAGATATTGTATCAGGAATCAAGAGAGACATTATATAATAATAGAAGAGTCAGTTTACCTAGAAGCCATAGTAATGCTAAACATGTCTACATCTAACAACAGATCTTCAAAATACATGAAGGAAAATCTGATGGAAATGAAAAGAGAAATAAAGAGGCCCACAGTTACATTTGGAGATTTCTTTGATTAACCAAAAGGTTAACCAATGATTAACCAACATTCTTCTTTCAGTTGATAGAAACAGAAAATCAAACACATAGAGAAGCTGAACAACACTTCCAACTAGTTTGAACCAACTGACATGTACAGGACAATCTACCCAGCAACAGTAGAATGCAATGTTTTCAAGATTTATGAAGCATTCACCGACAGACTATATTCTGGTCCATAAAACAAGCTTAAAAAAATCAAAGTATATTCTTTGATTACTGTTGTTGTTCAGTTGCTAAGTCGTGTCTGACTCTTTGTGGACCCATGGACTGCAGCATGCTAGGCTGCCTTGTCCTTCACTATCTACCAGAGTTTGCTCAAACTCATGTTTGAGCAGGTGATGAGTAGGTGATGCCATCCAGTCATCTCATCCTCTGTCACCCCCTTCTCCTCCTGCCCTCAGTCTTTCCCAGCATCAAGGTCTTCTCCAAAGAGCTGGGTCTTTGAAACAGGTGGCTACAAGAAACTTTCTAAGAAATAGACATGCTTGATTGTGTGTAGCCCCCCCTTTACCAAAATCACATATATACTGTCCTTCCCCCCTACCNCCCCCTTCTCCTCCTGCCCTCAGTCTTTCCCAGCATCAAGGTCTTCTCCAAAGAGCTGGGTCTTTGAAACAGGTGGCTACAAGAAACTTTCTAAGAAATAGACATGCTTGATTGTGTGTAGCCCCCCCTTTACCAAAATCACATATATACTGTCCTTCCCCCCTACCTTCTTTGGAACAGTCTCTCAGAGTTACCTGAGGTACTGTCTCCTGGGCTGCAGTTCTCATATTGCCCTAAATAAAATTTAACTTGAAACTCTCATGTTGTACATTTTTTTTTAAGTCGACAATAGGATAGATGGTGAAGATACAAACATCAATTGCATTTGTATATTGACAATTAAGAGCTGTATATTAAAATGAAGACTATATTTTACAGTAGCACTAAAAATAAGCTACTTAGGTATAAATCCCTCAAAACCTGTTCCTGAACAGTCTTTGTGTCAAAAACTACAGAGTTGATGAAATGAATCAAAGCAGACCTAAAAAAAAAAAAAAAAAAAGAGAGAGAGAGACATGTGTTCATGGGTTGGAAGATGCAATATTGTTAAGAAATGCATCCCTTACAAATTGCAATCCCAAGAAAAATTCCAGTAGACTTTTTCTTAGAAATTGACAGTCTGATTCTATCATTAATATTGAAAACCCAAAGCACTAGAATAACCAGAACAATTCTGAAAAAGAACAACCAAGTTTTATTTGGCAAAAGAATGAAAAATGGGACCACGTGGGGTGGGGGTGGGCACAGACTGGGAGAGAATCTGAAGTTGGGCTTGTGTCCAGGACATGTAAAGAACTCTCAAAATTCAGCAGGTGAAAACAACCCTGTGATGTTCTCTCCACGATCTCACCATTAAAATTAAGAAAAAAAAAATTATTTATGTTTAACTGGAGGATAATTGCTTTACACTGTTGTGTTGGTTACTGCCATATAACAACGTAGATCAGTCATAACTATATATATCCCTTCCCTCTTACGCCTCCCTCCCTTCCAGCCCCATCCCACTCCTCTAGGCCATCACAGAGCACAGGGCTATTATAGCAACTCCCCACTAGTTATCTATTCTGGCCTCCATTGAGTAACTCCTCTTCCTATCATGCATTGTATTCTCTGTCTATAAGGTGCAAATAGCACATGGCAGGAAATTTGAAAGTTCAGAGAAACATGAAGAAGGGAAAAGATTCTGAGTGACAGCATTTGTATTTCTTTTTTTTTTTNGATGCCTAGAGCAAATGACGGCTGACCTTTTCTCAGAGGGCAGAAGGTGTGCCTGATGATAGCAGAAGACAAAGCCGACTGTCCTGGCTCTTATTTTTCTTGGACCTTTGAGGGAAATGGAACCACCTTTTACGTGAAAATCTGTGACATCTGTTGGTGGGTGTGAACTTTGATTTTGCTGCTTCCACTGATTCTTTGGAGCCAAAGAATGAACCCAACTCCGTGTTCTGGAAGGGGCATATCCGGAATGCAATCTCTGAAGGCCCTGGGGGCCTCCCAGGTTTTTGTCTCGCTCCCTCCTTGAACTTTTGGAGGTGGGGCAGCCTTTGAATTCTGCTAATCCAGGATTCATGGGGAAGTGTTTCTGGCAAGTATGGTTTATCAGGCTGAACACAAGGACACGTTTGTTCCCAAACTAAGTGATTTGACCTCCTGATTCTCGAAGGGTAGGGCCCTTTCAAGTCCACCCAAGGCTTGGCTGGATCACAGTTCCAGAAGATAAGGCAGAGACCAATTCTTAATGACCTTTGTGTGAAGGTGTCTTAATAGGACTGGCTGAGCCATGGTTGGCATCAGGATTTTAACCTTTCATAGGTATTTAAAAAAAAAATGCATTCATTTATTTATGGCTGTGCTTCGTCTTCGTCGCTGTGCGTGGTGTTTCTCTAGTTGCGGCAGGCGGGGCTGCTCTCTGGTTCAGGTGTGTGGGCGTCCATTGCGATGTGTCTCTTGTTGCACAGCAGGGGCACTAGGGCACAAGGGCTTCCCGTAGTTGTGGCTCACAGGCTCGGTAGTTGTGGTGCACTGGCTTAATTACCTTGCAGCATGTGGTGTTTTCCTGGACCAGGAATTGAACCCATGTCCTCTGCGTTGGCAGGCAGATTCTGAACCACTGAAGTCCCATAGGTGTTTTTTAGTGACACGCATACAGCTGTGTGCATACTTGTATGTTTGTCTGCGTATTTGCTTGTCTGTGTCATCTCGTCCCCTGGACTTGTCAGCCACGTGCGGCTTTCCTTCCTCAGTTTCCTTCTCTCATGCACTTGCTCTCAGATCTTTGCCAGCAATGGGAATTCACAGAGGCCTTCTGTAGGGAACTTACCTCCCTGAACTCTTCAATTGCTTGTAAAATTTGGGTTAATTTTCATTTTTAGAGTACATATCTTTCATGAGATTTCCAGTGAGCTCTGTGATTTATCAAAGGTGAAGGTTAGTATTTTAGGAAGAGGCAAAATTTCTGTGCACAGGCTTTGGGGCCAGACAGACCTGTCTGTGAATCCTGGTTCAGCTACTTACTCTTCTGTGGCCTTGGGCTGTCATCCAACTTTTTTTGTGCCTTAGTTTCCTCATCCATAAAGTAGGGATGAAATTGTACCTATCATAGGGTTGCCTTGTGGATAAAATGAGGTGAATATGTCAAACAGTTAGCACTGTGCTTGGCATATATGCGTGTGGGTGTGCTAAAGCGTTCAGTCATGTCTGACTCTGCGACCCTATGGACCATAGCCCACCAGGCTCCTCTGTCCATGGGATTTCCCAGGCATGAATACTGAAGTGGGTTGCTATGCCCTTCTCCAGGGGATCTTCGCGACCCAGAGATCAAACATGAGTCTCCTGCACTGCAGGTGGGTTCTTTACCTTCTGAGCTACCAGGGAAGCCCCTTGGCTTATGTGAGTATTCCATAGCTTACTATTATCATCATCATGATGTAATTTTGCATCCGTTTTTCCAGATTTTTTTTTTTTGGTCTACCTTTCTCTCAGATTCTATACCATTTTCCTAGACTTTGGCAGCTATTTATACTTCATTTGCTATAAGAAAATATGGATTTTTGGTTTTTTTTTTTTACTGAAATATTGGATTCTTTATAATGCTTTTACGAGAATTAAGGCAGGCATAGAGACATTTGATCACTTCTCTGGTGGCTTAGAGGGTAAAGCATCTGCCTGCAATGCAGGAGACCTAGGTTCCACCCCTGGGTTGGGAAGATCACCTGGAGAAGGAAATGGCAACCCACTCCACTATTCTTTTCTGGAGAATCCCATGGACAGGGGAGCCTGGTAGGCTACAGTCCATGGGGCCGCAAAGAGTTGGACACGACTGAGCGACTTCACTTCACTTCACTTCAGAGACATTTTAATGTCACTAGAGTTTTTACTTTCAATGGGAGGACAGATTTTGTTGACACATCCTACTACAATGATACATGTGAATATCTCTTGTCACAAATGCATGAGTGGTTTCAAAAGGTTAAGTATTTAAGACATGTTTGCAGATGTCTTTGTTTTGACTCCGTTTCTTTTCCACCCAGTTGGCCCACAGATGTCAATGTGTTAGGCCTATGGTTTGTTTATAGGTCAAAGCTGAATATGTCTATGCCTAGAGGAGTTTTTCATTCATTCCCTGAGGGACTACACATTGTTTTTGCTGCTTTCTCACTGAGTGACTTTACCACCCATGGGCTACATTTTGCTGCTTGAAAGTGCAACAAGTTGGCTCCATATATAGCTATAGGTGTTGCTCTGATGGCATTTTACACATCAGCCAGCTTGGGTTTTACGGGTGTAGGGGTTGGGGAGTGGATGGATCTAGCTTTGCCTGAGATGGAGAGAGAATCATGTCGTGGAAATCACACTGAAAAGATACAAGACTGTGACCACAACCACCAAACCCCTGTTAATAAGCACTCAAAAAATGCTTTCCATCCTTACAACAACCTGCACTCAGCAGCAGCAGCAGCACGTTACCATCACCCACATCCCCATTTAGAGATGAGGAGACGGGCTCGGAGAAGCTGCTATTCCTCTACAAAAGCGGCAGGGCTGGGATTCAAGCACAGGTGTGCCTGAAGCCAAGGCCTTGGCCGAGGACGTGCCGTTTGTCTTCTCGTGCCACTGCTCTGTGGGATTCTTGGCTGGGGCACGTCTCACTTATCTTGTACATCCCCGTCTCCACTCGGTGTGCAGTAAACATGGAACAAATGAAGTAGTGGTCGAATGAATGAATGGGTCAGCTTCTCAGAGCCTCACTTTCTCTCCCTGACTGTCAAATCAGCTACCAGTTCCTTGCCTGCTACTCATGGGAGTCAGATAACACGGTGGCTCTGCGTGTGTAAAGTGACAGCCTTATGTGAGGCAAGGAGAGTGCAGCCATCCATCCATCCATCCGTCAGTTCATCTATTTATGTATTCCTTAGACATTTGTTAAGCACCAGCTATGTACCAGGCACCATGAATGCATTAATGAGCCATGGTCTCTCCCCTCATGACTTATAGTCAGAGAGACAGATATAGACCAAGTAAACAGGCCAATAAAATTCAGTGAAATAAAAGACAAGTTGTGTTAAGAGTTTTGAAAGAAATGAAGCCTGAGATGGCAGTAGTTGAAGGCCTCTCAGAGGAGATGGTTCCTAAGTTGATTTAAAGGATGAGAAGAAACCACCCAAGACAGATTGAGGGGCTGAGAGAGAGGCAACAGCTTGGGTCAGCCTGCTGTAGGGAAGATCTGGTGTGAGCAACTCACAGGCCAATGAAACTGAGGAGGATGGAGGGCTGACCTGGGGCCAGTCAGGAAGAGCCTTGTGGTGAAGACCATGGATTTTCTTCTGGGTTGGATGCCATTAGAGGGTTTTAACCAAGAAGTTACATGATTCGATTTATGTTTTGAAAAGTCTATTCTGGCTGCTACTTGGAGTCCAGGTGGAAGGCAGCCGGAATGAGCCAGGTGAGAGATGGTGGGAGCCTTGTTCCGTGTGGTACTGCTGGTGGATCTGAGAACTATTTAGAGAGTAGGACCACAGGGTTGGACCAGGTGTTGGACTGGGTGTGGAGGAATCAGAGCCCTTAACTGGGGAGTTGTGGTCAGAGTGGGGAAGAGTGAGTGCCTTCCATGTTCTTCCTTCTGGGCCCCTTTCTTTCTTCCAATAAATCTCTCCCCATTCTTTAGGCTATTATCCCAGTTGGTCAAAACACATCCATCCTGTGTCTTGTCCCTCAACACTCTTGGTTCTTGATGGCCTCCCTCCTGAGTGACTCAGTGACTTCACTCCATGGGGCATAGAGGCTTCTCAGAGGTGCCCACTTTGGGGATTAGAAAGTGGGATGAGAGAGGGCAGAGGTCCAGCCCCCTGTCTCATTCCATCAGAGGAGCTCCCTTGTCATCTCTTTTATGTATCAGANTCTTGGTTCTTGATGGCCTCCCTCCTGAGTGACTCAGTGACTTCACTCCATGGGGCATAGAGGCTTGTCAGAGGTGCCCACTTTGGGGATTAGAAAGTGGGATGAGAGAGGGCAGAGGTCCAGCCCCCTGTCTCATTCCATCAGAGGAGCTCCCTTGTCATCTCTTTTATGTATCAGATTTCTTTTAAGCTTTTCTTTGAAGACATGGATCATGAGCCTTGAAAAATTGAAAATCACCTCTTAAAAATATGTATTTCTTAAGAAGACCTCCAGGGGGGATCTTTTTGGGGAAGATCTTAGGTCACCAGAGCAGGTGAGCGGAGGAGGTGTTTTGGGCTGTTTGCTCCTTAGCTGAGCTTCGAGGCCTGGGATGGGGGTGGCAGCAGAGAGGGACCATACGGGGTGGAGGGAGCAGGAGGGTGATCTTTGGAGTCCCTGTCTTGACTTCTAGCATCAGAAGTGGTGTTGCCCTGCTGGTAGATGGGAGTGATCTCACACCCTATCAGGGAGCACCCAATGTTGACATGAGGTTTAATGGGATAACACTGTCTGCACACTGAAGAATGACATGCATCTGGTAAAGCCATAGGAGAGGAATGAGGATATTCTAAGGCTCGAGGGAGAGGCTCTCTCCTGCTTGGACAGGTCATTCCTGCTGACGAGCAAGCCAGGGTCCTGAGGAAGTCTCCATTCAATCATTTTGCGCTTAGTATCTACCTTGTGCCAGGTGATGTGGTCACACACAGGTGGGAAAATTCTGGGCCTGTGGGTAAAGTTTCGTGTCTCCTCCGGGAAAGCATGTTTCAGCCTCCACCTTATCTTAGGTGTGTCATATACACATCAAGGGTGAGGTCCAAGAGCAGGACAGTCCTGCCCTCCTGGCCGAAGTCCTCCTGAAGGCTCCTGCACTGGGGGCTCCTGTGGGGGACTTTTTTCCTTCAAGGTGAGGCTTGTAAAACAGGTTGAGGAGTCAGGTAAAGAACTCACAAGTGGTCTGCTCTGGGCTCCCACCTCCTCCTACCATCAGGGACCCTGCAGCAGACTGGTGCGATCCCCCCATAATTCGGGCTGCGTGGTAGAGAATCAGCCCCCAGGACGGCCTCCCCAGCAATTTCTCCAATTTCATAGGCCAGCTGGGGTTCCTGGGCAGCTGACTACCTATTCATTCTCAAGACAGAGCCTGCTATGGGTCTCTATAAGAGTCTGAAGTTTTCCCCCATCTGCCTTTTTCTGGGGCAGGGCCCAGCCTGCTGTGGGCTTTGACAGGTGCCCAGGTATGGGAGGGGGCATCCCTCTGCTTGGCCATCCCTCCATCCTTGGCAACCATGGTGCTGTTTACAGTTCAGACTGCAAAGCCCTCTGGTGCCTGGCTTTTCTCTGCTTGCTGCTTTGCTCTGCCTGGGCCACGTGGGGCTGGCAGGTTGGTGGTGAGGACGCTTCTGGCTCTCTCCCTTGGGCTCTCTTCCTTGGGCTCTTTCCCTGCTCTCCCTGGCTCTCCTTGCTCTCTCCCTGCTCTTGGGCACATGAAATCACTCTGCTGCTCACCACACCTTTGAGGCCAGGGGAGCTCTGAAGTGTGGCTGTCTCATAAGCACTCACCTGCGTGGGGGTCTGCCTGCTTCCCGCTCTGCTCAGGGCTTCCCAAACATCTGTCTCCTGTGGCCCCTCTCTTCTAGGGACTCTCTCCTGCTTCCTTTCCTGTCCTCCCTCTTGAGCAGGGGAGCTTTCCTGTGTGCGTGTGTTCCACCCATCCTTTCCATACCCCATCCTCTCAGGGGCTAGGCTTTTGGATTCAAGCCCCTTTTCCATTTCTTGAGGCATGTCCACCATCTAAGACACTGAATACGGAATTCAGAATACCCCTCTGAGGGGCCAAGGGAAAACAGGAATGGCCAGGGAGACAATCTCTTCATTGAAACATTCCAGAACAGCCTGGCCACTTCCCAGAACCCCGTAACAAATTCAGAACTAGACTTCTCAAGCAAGAATCATCTTTACTGCAACTGTGATTTTCCACTGTGACTGTAGCCATTCTTGGACTCTCCAGGCCCTGAAGCACTTGTGGCTGAGTGGAGGGACTGGCTCTCAATAAGAACTGGTTATTCCTTCGGAACGGTGAGCAGTAGGTAGTCCTGTGGATAGAAGCAGGGAGATGCGTCCACACCGTGCACAAAGCCAGCTCTCCCCGAGGCTGCTCCTGCCATGCCTGAGAGGGACTGTATGCCCTGAGGACATGCCTTCCCCTGGTGGCCAGAGGGCACAGAGTCTCGGGGAGGTTTGTGAGTGAAGGGGCAGACCAGTCTTTGGGGCTTGTCCTGAAAGCCTGTGTATCAAGGTGACTCTCATGTTTTTGTAGCATTGGGGTTTGTCTTGCTTGGGTCACCCTGAGGTGGATTGGAGCCTTTCACTTGTTCCCACTCACAATGCTCAAACCTCTGCCAGGCCTGACCATGTTGCTGGAATCCACCCATTCCTGCACCCTTTCCCCCCACAAGAATAGGAGCGCCTGGAAGGTTTAGGCCCTGGGTCTAACTCATCTGTATCTCAGCATCACTCAGCACAGGGCCAGGCACAGAGCAGCCAGTCACATGTATTGCCTGAATTAATGAGTGAGTGATGAGGGCAGCCATGGAAGGACGCACGGGTTGTGCACTGTCCAGCTCTAGGTGGTGTCATTCATGTACACTAGAGTATAGGTGCGTTCTACAGCTGCACACGATGCCATCAACTTGACAGTGTGGGACAGTCTAGAAGTGAATTAATGAGTGAGCCACTGAGCCCACCCACACGTTCTCCCCTTGCCTCTCGGTTGTTGTTATGGTTCTTTAGTTGCTAAGTCATGTCCAGCTGTTTGCAACTCCATGGAATATAGCCCTGTCCATGGGATTTTCCAGGCAAAAATGCTGGAATGGGCTGCTATTTCCTTCTCCAAGGGATCTTCCTGACCCAAGGCTCAAACCCGCATCTCCTGCATTGGCAGGCAGATTCTTCACCACTAAGCCACTAGGAAGTCCCCCTGCCCCTGTAGGTCTGGTTATGTGGTAGCTGCAGGGGCTATGCCTTGATTATTCTTCCAGGTTCTGGCCCCAACAGCCAGGATCTGTGGCATCATTTTTGAGCAGGCGGGCCCCTATGTTACCTCTAGTGGCCCTTCCAGCCCTGACCTGCTAGGGTCACCTGGAACTGACCTTTCCCAACTAGGGCCACCCTGGGTTGAATCTAGGGTGGAGTCTGAGGTTGGGGGGTGGGGAGCAGCACAGACGAGGAGCTGGGGTTTTATGATAGGAACTGCTGCTGTCCCCTCCTGCCTCCTTCTGCTCAGTAACTTCTGGTCCTTGAAAGCAGATTCCTAGTGTTTCCTGAATGTCAGGACTGGGAACTGGGAGTGCTGGGTCCAGGACTGGGCATAACTGGTGGTCCTGAAGCTCGAAATGTATGCGTGGGTTGGTGGGTCACATTCTGTCAAATGTCGGCCTCAGTGGTTGCTCTTGTTTGTGAGGGGAGCCCTCACTTCTGGCCCAGGGGAAGAACTATCTTTCTCTCCATTACACAGAGACAACAGGCTGAGAGACTCTAGTGGCTTGCCTGAGGTTGTACAGCCAGGAGGTTCTGTGATTCTCTTTCTGCCTTGCACCCAACATCCCTTCCTGTGGGGCTGTTTAAAGCAGGAACAAAGAAATGAAGGGCATCTCTAAGCTCTGTCCTTTCCTATCAGCCTCTTCTCAGGTTCACCCGCAGAGGGAAGGGCAGAGGGCCGAAGGGGCGAGGCGACTCTGGGGGCAGATTCAGAGCTGGCAAATGCTGACGGAATCACCTCTGTGGTTCCTCTGCTGGTTTCCCCTGCCTTCTGGTCTCTGGCAGCATCTTCCCTTTCTGGCGTTCAGATAGCAGGTGCAAGAGGCAGCAACCCTGTTGTGGGGTCAGGATACCCAATTCTAGCATGCTGGGTGGTCCAGGCTAAGGGTACAGGCGTTGAAGTCAGATGAACCCCAGCTGGAATCTTAGCTCTGCTGCCCTGGGCAAGTTTCTCTACCTTTCTTTTGTAGAATGGGAGAAGTAATAGGATCAACTTGATGGAGCTTTGTTAAAATCACCTCTGTAAGGCCTAGAAGCTCTCTGAGAGCCAGGGGTGTGGCTCCTGGAGGGATTCATGGAGAATCCTGCTCCCAGAGCCTCAGCTTCCTCATCTGTAAATGGGGCAGCTCACCCAGTATGGCTGTGAACAGACAGTGAGATGAGGAAGGTCAAGGGAACGCCACCTTTGCCCGAGCCTCAGCGTCCCCCTCCGTAGGATGGGGACAAGCATCTGTAGGACCCCATGACTTCTGTAGCTCTGACCTCCCACGTGGGCCCTGGGAAGCTCCTTTTCCCATCATTTACCTCAGAGGGCTCCATTCGTGCCTGGTCAAAGGAGATGCCCTTAATGTTGGGCAGCAGGAGGCCTTGTTTTCTGAGCAGGTCTGCAAGAGGGGAGGGTGGGGGAGCTCAGTGTCCTGTGAGCAGGTATCTATGGGGCTGGGTGTGTCCTCCTCTCTGCTCTCCCAGATAAAGTGGCATCCTTGACCACCTCGGGTCTTCCCTGGGGGCTCAGACGGTAAAGAAACTGCCTGCAATGCGAGAGACCTGGTTTTGATCCCTGGGTCAGGAAGACCCTCTGAAGAAGGGCATGGCACCCCACTCCAGTATTCTTTCCTGGAGAATTCCATGGACAGAGGAGTCTGGCAGGCTACAGTCCATGGGGTTGCAAAGAGTCGGACATGACTAACACTTGCCCACCTGGACTCTGGCTGCCTTGTTGGACTGTCTGTAACTACCATCTTCCAACTCCAGTTGATTCCCCTTCTTGAAAATGAATTGGCTCACTTCATGCCCAGAACCTTCCCTGGCTACCATGGGCCACAGAACAGATGGTAAATCCTTCAGCCTGCTTGGCATTTGAGCCCCTCTCTGCTTCTCTGGCTTTACTCTGAAGTCCTAACTTGAGTCCTGGAGTTGGAGCATAGAGGAAGCTCATGTCAGGGAAACAAGGAGCCAGGGTTCTGGGCTCAGATCTGCCAGAGACTTGCAGAGTGACCTTGGGTAATTCCACGGGGGACATCTCTGGGTCTCTCTGAAAGAGGAGGAGGCTGAGCCAGGTGATTTCTCAGAGGTGAGTGAGGTCTGAACTGTTTATCCTACATGTATTAATACTTTCTGAGGGTCTCCTGGGTGGGAGGCACTGGACAAGGTTTAGGAACACAAAAAACAAAGACCAAGGGTCCCTGCCCTTCGGCAGCTCACCCTCTGGCTGGGTCATAGGCAATGGCTAAATAATCACGTGGGTAGACAGGTGATGGGCAGCAGGTGTTGGGTAGACAGTGATGGGTGGACAGACCACATCAGGGGAGGTGGACGGAGAGGGCAGCCGTGAGTGCCACGGGGCAGAGGAGCCTGACTGCGCGCTGCATTTCTGGAAGACCCACTTGCCGCACCCCTCCCTCTTCCCGGGGCCACTTCCTGCTGCCTGCACTCTGTTGCCTCAGGGTCTGCTTCCCAGGAAACCCAAACTAAGGCAAGGGTGTTTGGGGAAAGTTTGACTTTGTTGCTGTCATCTCAGATGGAGGCGATGTCTCAGAAAGTCCAGCTTTCTGGCGTCTCTCAAAGGTAAAGCATATCTTCCCTCCTCTCATTTGAGCTGGGTGCCCATGCGTTCTCAGTCGCTCAGTCGTGCCTGACTCTGGGGCCCCCCGGACTGCAGCCCGCCAGGCTCCTCTGTCTGTGGAATTCTCCAGGCAGGAATACTGGAGGGGGGTGCCATGCCCTTCTTCAGGGGGTCTTCCTGACCCAGGGATCGAACCCGGGTCTCTTCTCTCTCCTGCATTGGCAGGTGGGTTCTTTTACCACTGAGCCACCTGGGAAGCCCCAGCTGAGTGCTAGCTGCCCACTAAAGGCAGGACATGTTCTCCATAGGCCTGATCTGGGCTGCTTCCGTTGGGTGTGTTACCTACCGGCCCCTGCAGGTGTAGGAACGCTGAGGTGTGGGCTCCACCACCTCTGAGGGCCTCTCCTTTTCTTACTTTACGTCATGTTGCCCCCACCTCCCTATGAAGCCCTTCCGCGCCCCACTCTGAGCTCTTGTCACCACTAGCGGCCTGAGCAAAGAACAAGAGGGCACAGGTGGCCCCTCTCCCACCTCCCATCTGCCACCCCCAACCCCCTAGACTTCAGGGTCTCTGCAATTCTCAAGCATGGAAGCCGGCTGTCTGCGTGGGGCTGCAGGCATGGCTGAAGCGGCTCCCAGCCGCATGGTATGCCGGCCTGAGTTGGAACAGAGTGGTGCTCACTGTTGTGATGAGGCAGGACCTTCCAGTTCAGAAGCTCGAAGAGAAAAGCCTCCAGATGTTCTTTCTACAAGGAATGAAAGAGGAACAGGAGGGTCACTTCTGCTGGCTTGGCAGATTCCGACCATGGCAATGGGGAGACTCCAGTGTCCAGGTGCCCACAGGAGACCAGGAGTAGTCCTGGGAACTCCACTATTAAAGGGCATTGGAGCCAGACGACCAGACTCATGAAGGGACTGGGGAACACTGGGGGCCCTGAAAAAGGGTTGCCTCACTCCAGGTCACAGTGAGATTCTTTGTTTCTCTGCAGGGCAGTCCAGGAAACTGGTTGGGCGAGAGAAAACCTCAGGGCCAGAGCTGCAAGGGGACCACCTTGTTAAGTGGATGAAAGAATGAAATGGGCAAGTTGACATTCTGAGGGTTCTCCCCACCCCCGTGGGTTGGATGAGATCACCCAGGAAGCGAGTGAGGCTTCCCACCCCCACGACTCAGGGGCTTCTTTCAGTCCTGCAGGTGGGTGCTTCAGAACCATGAGAGGCCAAGGATAAGGAAAGAGACTCACCTGCTTTTCAAGGCCAGCGGGGTAAGGGCCCAGGATGACTGTAATGCTACCAGAGAAGAGAGATCACCCTTTTAGGTCATGGCAGTTGCTTGGGGTGGGAGAAAGGGTCACTGCCAGTGACTTCACATCACAACACGCCCCCCCCCCAACCCGCCCCTTTCCTTCCCACCTCCTCTCAAGGGGTCTATTCAGCTGACAGTGAGCTGGGAGCCTTGCACCCTGAAACCACACTCTCTTCTTCCACACTCCCTGTCAACCCCCTCATTTTTTTCTTGAACATCCCACACAAAAGTGTTTACCTGTTTGGAGTGAATTGGAGTTTTAATTCCTGATTTTTTGAGGAAAACACAGCATTTGAAAGGAGTTTCTATGAGGAGTAGAGATTATTAGGTCAGAACAGGAGAGAAATTCATATTCCAGATGGAAGGATTTCCTGCAACCCCACCCTACATTTGAAAAGACCCTGATACTGGGAAAGATTGAAGGTGGGAGGAGAAGGGGACGACAGAGGATGAGATGGCTGGATGGCATCACCGACTCAGTGGACATGAGTTTGAGTAAACTCTGGGAGTTGGTGATGGACAGGAAGGCCTGGTGTGCTGCAGTCCTTGGGATCTCGAAGAGTAGGACATGACTGAGTGACTGAACTGAACTGAACACCTTACATTATCCAGGGCTAGCCCCCCTCACCCCATCCTCTCCCCAGCCCCAGCTGTTGGCTCCTGTGAGTTCAGACCACGAATGTGTGGGTGTTGTCATGGGAGAGAGCACGGGGGGGGGGGGTGCTGGGTGCTCCTGGAGGCCAGGGCTGGATACGAGGCGAGGGAGAAGCTCAGCTCAGTGGAGGGAAGGCCTTTTGCAATGAGTCATTTTGTGGTGGAATCACTAGCTGGAGGGCAGAGGACCCCTTGGTTTGGAGGGGGTTGTCCCTGGGCCTCCATAATTCACACGGTTACCTCCTAAACCAGAAACCGGAATTTTCACTGCCAGCCAGAGATGACTGATGTCTGGTCCAGGGAATCATGCCAGCTAAGTTCCAAGGATCCAGCTGCACACACCAGATGGTCCTAAGCTCACCTATAATGGGGCGGCCTTTCTGCCCCACAGTTGTTGTTTAGTTGCCAAGTTGTGTCCCACAGCGCCTTCCCAATTTCAAGGTCTGTGGAGTGGGAAGCAGGAACCCCAGCGGGGCTCAGGATAGAGGGGTTGAAACTTCAAGGGAGCTGTCTTTCCCCAGCATTCCTCCCAGGGCCCAGCCCTCTCTAGCTTGGGTCACCTCTCTCTTGGGGAGCAGAGAATACAATCACATTTAGCCCTCCATGAACTCTGTTCCTCTGAGTTTTCTCCTGGTTTTGTGGACAAGGGTTTCAATGCAGCCATGTTCAGAAGAGAGAGTCAAGAGGGTATCAGAGGCAAAACTCTGTAGTTGCTGAAGAGATCTCTGGGGAGCACAGGGGCTGGACTTAGGGGAGCAGGTGTGAAAATATTTTAATTTTCTCACAACAGGCATGGCTAAGGAATGTTAGCAGATGTCATGGCGGCGAGGTTTGCCACTGCCCTCTATCACGCTGCCTCAGTCAGCTGGCCCTAGGGGGCCCTCAAGTGGCCCCCAGCTCCTTGGGGAATGAAGAACTTTGAGGCTTACTCACCCAGGAAACTGAGACGGGGGAAGTGTTGCTGGACCCCACCAGCACCAGGGAGCCCGGCTGGATGATGGAGGCTGTGTGGCCGTCAAGGTGGACGATGGGAGGGCCAGGGATGCTGATGGTCAGCCCCACGTTCCCTCTGGACTGATCAGAAGTCTAAATAAGGTGAGAGGAGAGAAGGTGCCGGCTGGGACAGAAGACCGTGTTCCTTAGCCCTCAGCTGGGAAGGACGGGAACAAGGCCGTCTTAGGAGTCAGGGTGTCTGAGTTTTCACGCTAGTTCTGTAGCAGCTTGCTGTGTGACCTTGGGAAGGTCACTTACCCTCCCTGAGCTCCTCTGATGTGAAATGGCATCCCCCTTTTCCTCGGCATGCAAAGCAGAGAAGAGTGTAGATTTTGGAGCCAGAGTCTAGTTCTGCTACTTCTAAACTGTGTGCTCTGAGACAACTTTCTTAATTTCTCTGTGCCTCAACGTTCATGCTTGCATTGGGGTGGCCAAAAATTCATTTGGGTTTTTCCATAACAGCTTTTGGAATGAATGAGCTTTTTGGCCAACCCAATAAAATGGGGATAATAATCATACCTACCTCATCAGGTTGTGGTGATTAAATGAGTCAATTAATGTAAAGTGCTTAGAAAGGAACTTTGCATCTAATAGCACTATAGTTATCTATTGTGTGTGTGTGTTAGTCCTCAGTCGAGTCCGACTGTTTGTGATCCCATGAACTCCTCTGTCCATGGGATTCTCCAGGCAAGAAAACTGAAGTGGGTTGCCATTCACTTCTCCAAGGTATCTTCCTGACCCAGGGATGGAATCCAGGTCTCCTGCACGGCAGGAAGATGCTTGACCATCTGAGCCACCAAGGAGGCTCTGTCTGCTGTGGTTATTGTCATTATTCTGTGTTCATCAGGTTCCCTGTTCTCAGAGCCTTTGGAGAGAGGATGCTGAGCATGGATCTTGGAGTCTGGGATCAGAACAAATCCTGGTTCTGCCTCTTACTGAGCAATGTGAGTGTGGGCAAGTGAAGTCACTCTGCTCAGCCTCAGTTTGCACAAGTGTCAAAAGGCGGTGAGGGGCAGGCTTTTCGAGGATTATGTTGATGTAGGTGGAGCGGTCTGGCACACAGTCTGCTCACTGCTATCTGCCATGTGCTTGGGTATGCCTTAGCAGGGTTGGGGTTTTATTCAGGAGTGAATCATGACAGCCACAGGGCCATGTCACCTGGGTGGGACAATGAGCTAAGTGAACTGTCCCTTTTAATCACTTGTGAAGAAGGTACAGTGATTTCCAGAGTCCACAGTAGGAACGTCTGGCCAAATGCAACGTGTCTGTGTGGCCCAATCCTGTCCTCTGTTCTAGAATCTTTCCTGAGATCCTGCCCGAGGTGCTGGGGGAGAAGCAGGCAACACACCCACCTTGGGCTCAGGCTCTGGTGTGCTCAGTGACAATAGCTGGATGAGGTTGGCAGCCTGGAAAAAGGGCAAGATATACATTGGCCTTTAGAATCCTGCAGATCCTTTCTGAGCAGGTTCATGGGTTGGGAGGGGTGTTGGTGGGGTTCAGTGAGTTGTAATTGTCCCCAGCTGAAGGTACCACCGACACACCACAGTCTCAGCACAGGAGGAGCCATTCATTTGGCTTCTCACCGTGATTTACATGGAAAGGCTGACATTACTGTTTCAATGATTCCCCCCACCACCTCCGACCCCAGCCAATGTTTTATTGTGAAATTTTTCTTTCTTTTAAAAAATAATAATTATTATTTATTTGGCTATTCCAGATTTTAGTTGTGGCGCACAGGATCTTTAGTTACAGTATGCAAACTCTTAGTTGCGGCATAAAGGATCTAGGTCCCTGACCAGGTATCCTGGGCCCCCTGCACTGGGAGCATGAACTCCCAGCCACTGGAGCACCAGGCAAGTACCATGTGAACATTTTCACACACGCAGCAAAGTTGAGAGAATTTTATAGAGAACATTTGGATACTTATTACCTAGATTCTTCTATTAACATTTTCCTGCACTTGCTTTATCGTGTATTTATCTGTATTGTGTTGATTTTTGAAAATCATAAATCACCAGAGCAAACACTATACCATGTATGCAGTAAAAATTAAAAGTCCATCCGAACACTTTTTCCCCTTTTCCCCTACATCCTATTCTCAAGGGTAACCACTATTGATATTTTGGAGTATATCCTGACAGACTGTTTTCTGCACACACCGAGGAATGAATAGATGGGAGCATTCTAACCACATGGTCCTGCACGTTGTTTATTCCTCTCAACATCAGTACCTGTAGAGCAACCCCATTCTTTTAAACAGCTGCCTGGTATTCCACCGTATACGACCATAATGTGACTTGTTTTTTACCAGTTCCTTATTGACGGGCTCCTAGTTTAACTTTATTTTTCACCCTGTAACAAGTGAAGCTGCAAAGATCACCCTTGCATGTGTACCCACTGGTATAAGAATTTCTGTGGACATGGAGTCACAGGGTTCATATCTAGACTTAGAGCTGCCACCTGTGTGGAAAGGAGGGAGCAGCGTGGGGAAGCAGGAGTCTTGGCTCTAGCCCTGATCCTACCTGCTGGGTGACTTGGGAGATCCGTTCCCTGTCTGGTCCTTGGTTTCCTCATGTAAAAAATTCAGCAATGACACTAGATTTTGTCCAGATATGGATCTCGGGATTCTGTATTTCAATATTTACTGAGCACTCGCTGTGTACAGATTATACAGAGTATTCACAGAGTATATTGTTCACGGTCCCCATCCTCAAAATGAGGGAGACAGTGAACACGCTACGCTAAAGAAATGAACACACAGATATACGTATGTGTGTTTATGTGTATATATTACATATGTACATATATATATATATATGACTTTGCACATATAACTTTACTCATACACATATACTCAGTTTGATCTATATTTTGAAGAGAAAAAATAGAGAGGGTGGAGAGAGAAAAAGCTTACTTTAGATATTTAGATGTGGTGGCCAGGGAGTGGCTCTCTGAGGTGATGACATTTGCACTGGGAACAACAGTGGAGGGAAGATTGTTCCAGGTCGGGAGAGAGTGTGTGCAAAGGCCCTGAGGTGAGCACCAGTCCAGCCTGTGTGACTGGAGTCTAGTGGGTGGGCGGGGCTAGAGAGGTGGGCGGGGCCAGACCACACAAGGCTCCAGGGCTGCCGGGAGGAGACTGGATTTTATTCAGAGTGTGATGGGGAGACGCTGGGGGCTGTTGAGCAGTGATCTATCTGGATTTCTCCCTCCTTTGACCCCCTTGTTGACCCTGGGAACTTGCTCTTCCTGTAGATTTGTGTGTGTGTGTGTGTGCCTCTTTGCTACCATTCAGGCCACTTCCTCAGAGATGCCTTTACTGACCTCAGTGTCCAGGGCAGCCCTCTCACCTCCACCAGTCACTTGCTTATCCACTGCTCTGCTCATTATAAATAGATACGTTATTTTATTTATCTGTTTTCTTGTTTAGTTTCTAGTCCCCCAATAGACTTTGACCTCTTCAAGGGCAGAGACCCTGTGTGTACAGGGCATGGCACACAGTAGGCCTTCAATACATATTTGCAGAATAAATGTTATGAAGAAAGGAAAAACAAAGGGGCCTGAATGTTCAAGGAAGTCTTTCTAGAGGAGGCAACTTCTATACTGTGTTCTAAAGGATGAATAGGAGTTCTCCAGGTGAGGTCCAGAGAGAAGAAGTGACTCATCTGGACCCACCAGAAAGGTACTTCTGCCAGCTGGGCTTCAGTCTCTTCATGTGAAAAATAGAGCAATAAAGTAATGTACTCCTCTTCTTTAAGCACTCACCGTGGGGTCCTGGGGGTTCACATGGATCTCCTTGCTGGTATACAGGCAGGACAGGATGTCATTGTAGGTTTCCAGTGAAAAGACCAGGTCTGCCAGGCTGCCCTGGGCTAATTTTGGGAGGGGCTTGGGGGCCAGGTGGTCAGGCCTTGGGACTCTCTGGCCTGGACCGCAGGGGGTCACAAGCTTCAGGAAAATGAAGAAGGAAGGAGAAAGTCAGTGAGTACAACTTACCCGGCCAAAACTGGCTACAGTTAACATGTGGAGGATTCACTACGTGCCAGGCACAGTGCAGAACACTTCTTCAAGCTCACAATAGCACCAGGAGGTGGAAACCATTTCATAGGTAAGGAAACGAGGCCCCGAGGGCTGAAGTGACTTTCTTAAGATCCTACCTGTGGTAAGAGGTGGAGCTGGGTTTTGAACCCATGAGCTTTGCCTCCTTACTTATCGCTCAAGTTCTAA
The DNA here is from genome assembly GCA_006410615.1 of Neotragus moschatus. Classification (NCBI taxonomy): domain Eukaryota; kingdom Metazoa; phylum Chordata; class Mammalia; order Artiodactyla; family Bovidae; genus Neotragus; species Neotragus moschatus. The sequence continues at coordinate 101,019 of SJYA01002112.1, read as the reverse complement.
TCCTTTCTCTGCGACTTTGTTAACAGCGCCTCCTTTCTAGTCACTCAAATTCTCCTGTCCTGCTGACCCACCTGCTCCTCATTCTCCCCCGTGCCCATCCTCCCCCAGACCCGTGGATGGCCCCATAGATCTGCCCTGGCCAGGGGCTGGCTCACCTGGACTTTCATCAGGATGGCCTCTTCTGTGAATTCTGTGGTGATGACATTGTACTGGAAGTCTTCTGGGCCCGAGCTGCCTGGGGCTGCAACGAGGAAATGGAGACTGGGCCCCAGCCTCCCGAGGGGATGGATGGAAGGGTGTGGGGAGGCTGTGAAGCAGTAGAAATTCTTTTTCCTTCTCTGCTTAGCTTTATGTTTATTGTGGGATGGCCTGAACATCTTGTAACAATGAACATTTAATGAGCCATAACTCTGTGCCAGGTTATATGTGTTATCACAATGGTCCATTCTGTGAGGTTATAGTTAATCCCATTTTACAGATTGGGAAACTGAGGCTCAGAGTGGGAAATGAGTTATCAAGGTGATAAGACATAATAATGCCCCTTCCCTCTATCCACAGGAAGTAGGATTTCCCCATGTGAAAGCTCTGTCTAAGTCCCATCATATTCCCAGAGCCTAGATGAGTTCTTGGCATGCAGTTGAGGGACAGCAGATAAGCCCCACTTCCCCTTGGCGAGGAGTTACGAACGCAGAGTGATGTGTAACAGGTCTTCCAGCAGCAAGTTGAGCAGGGTTGTGGCAGTGGGGCACACCTGGAGCAAAGGCATGAGGTGGTCATCACTGAGGTTGGAGTGAGGTTTCAAGGGCCTAACCTAGAATTCATACCCGTCTTTCAGGGGGCAGGGACAACGAGCAACTTACTATCTTCTGCAGGAGGAAGGGCAATGCCTCGTCCAGGACACCTGTCACCAACCGCAGAGCTTCGTTCACCAGGAGGGGTTTCATCCTAGGGGCGTGGAGAACAGATGGGGTCTCAGACACCATGTAACGGGAAACTGAAGCCAGCGGGGGTAGTCCAGACAGGGTGGAGGAGACCCCAGCGGGTCTGTGTAACAAGGAGGCTCAGGACAGCTGCTTCCTTCCCAGCTTGGTGTCCCTCTTCTCACCTCTCCCCTCTTTCTTCACTTTGCTTTTCTGTTTTCTCCCCTTCTTGCTTTTTCTCTCCCAGACTTTGTCCTCCTCAACTTTATTTCTTCGTGAGTCTCCCTCTCTGCCTCTGTCGCTTTATTTCTCTCTCTGATAAAGTTCTCTGGGATTTTCAAAGAGGGAGAGATCACAGCTGGCAGTGGAGGTCAATGGAAGGCTTCCTGGAGGAGGTGGCTTTTGTGTTAGGTATACTAAGAATCATAGGCAGGGGACTTCCTTGGTGGCCCAATGGTTGAGAGTCCACTTTCCAAGGCAGGGGACCTGGGTTTGATTCCTGATTAGTGAACTAGGATCCCACATGCCACTGGGCAAATAAGCCCATGCTCTCTAGAGTCTGCACGCTGCAACTAAGACTCGACACAGCCAAAAATATATACATACATACATACATAAGTAGTTTTTAAAAAAGAGTCACAGGCAGTGGCCACTTTATGTGGCATGTTTGGTACTCAGCAGCTCACATAGGTTAGCTCATCTCTCCCTGACAACCACCCTGGGCGGCCAGGGTTCTCTGAGTGATACTGTTTATTGGTGAGAAAACTGAGGTTCCTGGAAGTCAAATAGCTTGGCCAGGGCTCCCAGTGTTAGGAAGCAGCTGAGCCAAGATTTGACCTGCATGGACGAACACTTTGACCATAACAGTCAAGACGGGGGCAGGAGATGCTGATGGATGGTGTGTACAGCTGGTGGCCTTGGAGCTGACCCTGTCCCTGACAACGTGGGCTGGGGAGAGGCAGCCCCAGCCTGGAGTCTCAGTGGAGGGCTGAGCACAGGAAGGTGGTAGGTACTCACTGCTCCAGAACCTCGATGCTCAGGTACCCTGGTGGGGTGTGGCACTCCTCAAAGGCCACGTGGGTCTTGTTCCCCGTCTGCTCCAGCTGAACCCCGACGAGGATGTTCTTGATAACTCTGAGCCGCAGGATTCTGTGGGCACAGCGTGTCCGGGCAGGCTCCAAGTCACAGTTCAAGACAGAGTCCAGAACTCACCAGCAGGTGGGGCCCTGCAGTTGTCTGGAGGGCTCAAGTGAAAAACTGCTGCTGCTGCTAAGTCGCTTCAGTGTGTCCGACTCTATGTGACCCCATAGACAACAGCCCAGCAGGCTCCCCCATCCCTGCAATTCTCCAGGCAAAAACACTGGAGTGGGTTGCCATTTCCTTCTCCAATGCATGAAAGTGAAAAGTCAAAGTGAAGTCGCTCAGTTGTGTCCGACCCTCAGTGACCCCATGGACTGCAGCCCATCAGGGTCCTCCGTCCATGAGATTCTCTAGGCAAGAACACTGGAGTGGGTTGCCATTGTCTGGAGGGCTCAAGTGAAGAGCTAGGAGATGGCATTAAAAACACGGAATTCCAACTTTGGAAAAGCCTAAAAGATCTGGCAGCTCTGGGCCAGCATCCTCACAGGGTGGCTGATGTGAGCTGGACATGGGCCACGTGAGCTTCAGTTTACTACGGTCCCCACCAGGCCGAGGGTCAAGTGCATTTTTACTGTGCGTCATAAGGGCGATGGTATTCTTCTCATACAACAGAGATCTATTTCTCTGCGGCTGCATCTCTATCAAATAAATATTTCTTGTCACTCACATTTCAATCAGAGAGGGAATCTAAACGAAAAAATGCCATATTTTACAAAAATAATTTTGTTTATTGGTGAGATTGGATGTTCCTAAGGGCAACACAAGGAGATTTCCTATTTCATGTGCCAAGGCTGCCCGTATCGCTCCCTCTGTTGTCTGCTGTGTTTACAACCCCGGGATGGCATATCCTCCACCGCTTAGTGAGTGATCTGAGCTCTCAGACTGGCAGTGAACTCACAACAGGCAAGGGCAGCAGAGGGCTTGATCGTAACTCTGTGGATGAGCCAAGAGGATGGATGGCCTTGCTCAAGCTGAGTTCCAGTGTGCTGGGCCTCAGGGTGAGCTTGAACCAGACCCTCCTTGGATCATCCCGTGAAAACATCCACCTTTTACTCCAGATGACACATGTCTCTTGACATGGAAGTCAGAGGGTTTATCTCAGCCTCTGCTGCAGATTCTCTGCGTGAGTCACTGTGTAGGTGGGTCCCTCTTCTACAGTTTTTCCATCAGAAAAAAATGACTTTGGGCAATTCCCTGGTGGTCCAATGGTTAAGAATCTGCCTTCCAATGCAGGGGACATGGGTTCAATCCCTGGTGAGCGACCTCAGATCCCACATGCCACGGGGCAACTAAGACTGCGTGCTGCAACTACCGAGCCTGTGCGCCACAACTAGAGAAGCCTGGGCACCGCAATGAAGATCCCACGTGCAGGAAGTAAGACCTGATGCAGCCAAACAAATAAATATTTAGAAAAAAGAAAAAATGACTTTGAAACATGCCCAAGTTTCAAGGATTACTGTGACCCTTATGGTGACACAGGCAGCAGGCTTTTGCCAGCCTTGCACGGCTGCCTGGAACCGAGAGAGGTGGGGAGAAAGCACACAGCCACCCAGCGCACACACCCACCCAGCGCACACACCCACCTCTGGAGTGAGAGGTACAGTTTGATTCACAACGTGACCTGCAGCAGGCTGTCACTCAAGACTTGCAAGGTGACCTCGGGTCCTTCGGAATCTTCTATGACCAACCTGTGAGCAGTGTGCGTGGGGATGTTTTTGTGTTGCCTGGTGAGCCCCCTGTGACTCTCTGGAGTGTGTGTTTCTGTGTTGGCTAGAATAGGGGCAGACACCAGGAAAGGTAGGGGCAGCTTTGGGATAGCCCCTACCATGACCCTCGGGGCTTCCTTGGTGGCTCAGACAGTAAAGAATCGCCTGAAATGCAGGAGACCCAGGTTCCATCCCTGGGTTGAGAAGATCCCTTGGAAAAGGGAATGGCAACCCACCCCAGTATTCTTGCCTGGAGAATCTCATGGCCAGAGGAGCCTGGTGGGCTATAGTCTATGGGGTTGCAAGGAGTCGGACATGACTGAGCAACTGATACTTTCACTTTTCACTACCGTGACCTCCGGCCCGGCTACAGAACGGCGGGCTCTTGTTGCAGCCTCTAAGCCTTGAAGACTTGGGCAAGTCCCGTCCTTTCTCTGGGTGTCAGTGCCACCCTGCACAAAATGAGAATACAGTAGAGGAGCTATCTGTGCCCTTCTAACTGGTCTGAGTTCAGATAAAAGCATTCTGCAAAAAACGACGAGAGCCAGCGGAGTCAGAGAAAGCGGGATGGCTGGTGATCCCCTGCCTCCTGCCCAGGGACCGCCTGCCCAGCTGAGCGTCCAGGAGCGAGGACGTGAGCCTTCTGCTCCCTGTGGTGGCCTCAGGCCCCTGCATCTCTCTGAGCTCAGAGGAACTCAGGATTCTTTTTAAATGTTGGATACAAGCTGGTGACTCATCTGATGCTGACCGGAGGGGCAGCAACAAGTTCCAGTGCTGGAGGAAGACCTGGGTGGGTCAGACTCCCCAAGGGCTATATGCTTGTCTCCAGCGTGGAAACTTCCAAAGAGCTTTGAAGTATGACTTGGACCTTGTGCGTTTATTTCTATGGCCTTTCCAAGCCTGTGCTAAGCTGGGTGGGCGGAGGTGGTGCCATTGCACGGGCAGGGCTGAGTGGTGGCCAGACCTACCACTCACTGGGGCAAGTATGGGCCCAGCACCCCCTCCAGGCCTCTCTGGGAAGCACCCCCACCCTCCCTAGTGCTCTGACTTTTCATGCCATTTCACCCCCATCAGAAAACTTCTGGACTCTCATTGCAGGTCTCTCTGGCTCTCCCTGCTCACACTGAGAGATGGATTTGGAGGCATACCTGTGACTACTGAGGTTGACCTTGGAGGAACCCATGCCCCAACCTACATAGGCAGCATTCATTTATGCTGGTAGTTATTTTACCAGAAGTTGTGACTAGGGACTGACTTAGGAACTAAGGACCCCACATCCATGACTGTCATGGGGGGAGATCAGGCCAGGTGGGCCAGATTTTGGTTATACAGAGAATTTCTGTTATGGGTTGAACTGTGTCTGTTTCCCCCCAGTTCATGTATCACTGAGTTCCTAACCCCTAGTACCTTATAATGTGAACTGATCTAGAAATTGGGTTGTTGCAGATAGAGTTAAGATGAGGTCATACTGGAGTAGGGTGGGGCTCTTGTCTAATGTGACTGGGGTCTTTGTCAAAAAGGGGAATTTGGACACAGACGTAGACACACCCGGGGAGATTGCCAAGTGAAGGTGAAGGCAGAGATCAGGTGATGATTCTACAAGCCAAGGGAAATGAAAGATTGCCATTAACTCTCCAGAAGCTAGGGGAGAGATATGGAAAATGCCTGATTTCAGACTTCGTCTCCCGAATTTCCGTTGTTTAAGTGACTCAGTTTGTTGGACTTTGTCACAGAAGTCCCAGCAAACTAATACAATCAGAAAACCTGGGCTTTTATTAAAACCCTCCAGATTTATTAAAAAAAAACAAACAAACCACTATGCAAGTTTGCAATACCCAGGGGTAGGCTAAATGTGGAGGGTTGGAGGGCTGCTCGGCTAAGATCCCTGGTTGTGATTCTGCCTTGTTCCCTGGAGGATTTCAAGTGGCTTCGAGAGGTGTTTTTAGTTGCTCAGTTGTGTCTGACTCTTTGTGACCCCCTAGACTGTAGCCCACTAGGCTCCTCTGTCCATGGGGATTCTCCAGGCAAGAATATGAGAATGGGTTGCCAAGACCTTCTCCAGGGAGTCTTCCCAACCCAGCGACTGAACCCAGGTCTCCTGCATTGCAGGTGGATTCTTTACTGTCTGAGCCTCCAGGGAAGCTTCCTTTTGAGAGGTTTAGGGACAACAAAAATGCACTTGCTGAGGGCTTTCCAGATGGAGAAAAGCTCCAAAGACACTAGGGCTCCCACCGCCCACCCAGTGTTCCACTTGACAGAGGAGAACTGAGTCTGAGCAGGGAGAAAAGCCAGAAGGAACTCACCCCCCCAGCTGGAGCAGCTCCTGCAGCGGTGAGTGGCCCTGTCCCGAGAGCAGACCCCTGACCAATGGCAGGTCAATCCCACTGCTCTTGGAGAGGCTTTTTCTTACGAAGGGCATGTGGTCCAAGATGGCAATGCCTTCACCTGCGGCCCCCCTCACAGGGATCCTGGTCACACGGTCCAGGACGCGGTGTTTAAAGAACAGGTCTGAAATGTCTGAGGACAAGACCCTCCTTAGGGCGGGGCTCACCCTTCATTCAGTCATTCAACAGCTGCCCACCAGCACCTGCCCTGGGCCAGCGGTTTAGTCATTTAGCAGCAAGAACTTATGGAGCGCTTACTCTCTTCTGGGCTCAGGGACCAGGAGCCCCGTGGCTTGTGCCCCCATGGTGGTTACACTCTAGGGGTGGGGGCAGTGAAAGGCAACAGCTGAGCCCTTAGATAAGCAAGCAAAGCAATTTTTGGAANCAGTGACCCCATGGACTGCAGCCCATCAGGCTCCTCCGTCCATGAGATTCTCTAGGCAAGAACACTGGAGTGGGTTGCCATTGTCTGGAGGGCTCAAGTGAAGAGCTAGGAGATGGCATTAAAAACACGGAATTCCAACTTTGGAAAAGCCTAAAAGATCTGGCAGCTCTGGGCCAGCATCCTCACAGGGTGGCTGATGTGAGCTGGACATGGGCCACGTGAGCTTCAGTTTACTACGGTCCCCACCAGGCCGAGGGTCAAGTGCATTTTTACTGTGCGTCATAAGGGCGATGGTATTCTTCTCATACAACAGAGATCTATTTCTCTGCGGCTGCATCTCTATCAAATAAATATTTCTTGTCACTCACATTTCAATCAGAGAGGGAATCTAAACGAAAAAATGCCATATTTTACAAAAATAATTTTGTTTATTGGTGAGATTGGATGTTCCTAAGGGCAACACAAGGAGATTTCCTATTTCATGTGCCAAGGCTGCCCGTATCGCTCCCTCTGTTGTCTGCTGTGTTTACAACCCCGGGATGGCATATCCTCCACCGCTTAGTGAGTGATCTGAGCTCTCAGACTGGCAGTGAACTCACAACAGGCAAGGGCAGCAGAGGGCTTGATCGTAACTCTGTGGATGAGCCAAGAGGATGGATGGCCTTGCTCAAGCTGAGTTCCAGTGTGCTGGGCCTCAGGGTGAGCTTGAACCAGACCCTCCTTGGATCATCCCGTGAAAACATCCACCTTTTACTCCAGATGACACATGTCTCTTGACATGGAAGTCAGAGGGTTTATCTCAGCCTCTGCTGCAGATTCTCTGCGTGAGTCACTGTGTAGGTGGGTCCCTCTTCTACAGTTTTTCCATCAGAAAAAAATGACTTTGGGCAATTCCCTGGTGGTCCAATGGTTAAGAATCTGCCTTCCAATGCAGGGGACATGGGTTCAATCCCTGGTGAGCGACCTCAGATCCCACATGCCACGGGGCAACTAAGACTGCGTGCTGCAACTACCGAGCCTGTGCGCCACAACTAGAGAAGCCTGGGCACCGCAATGAAGATCCCACGTGCAGGAAGTAAGACCTGATGCAGCCAAACAAATAAATATTTAGAAAAAAGAAAAAATGACTTTGAAACATGCCCAAGTTTCAAGGATTACTGTGACCCTTATGGTGACACAGGCAGCAGGCTTTTGCCAGCCTTGCACGGCTGCCTGGAACCGAGAGAGGTGGGGAGAAAGCACACAGCCACCCAGCGCACACACCCACCCAGCGCACACACCCACCTCTGGAGTGAGAGGTACAGTTTGATTCACAACGTGACCTGCAGCAGGCTGTCACTCAAGACTTGCAAGGTGACCTCGGGTCCTTCGGAATCTTCTATGACCAACCTGTGAGCAGTGTGCGTGGGGATGTTTTTGTGTTGCCTGGTGAGCCCCCTGTGACTCTCTGGAGTGTGTGTTTCTGTGTTGGCTAGAATAGGGGCAGACACCAGGAAAGGTAGGGGCAGCTTTGGGATAGCCCCTACCATGACCCTCGGGGCTTCCTTGGTGGCTCAGACAGTAAAGAATCGCCTGGAATGCAGGAGACCCAGGTTCCATCCCTGGGTTGAGAAGATCCCTTGGAAAAGGGAATGGCAACCCACCCCAGTATTCTTGCCTGGAGAATCTCATGGCCAGAGGAGCCTGGTGGGCTATAGTCTATGGGGTTGCAAGGAGTCGGACATGACTGAGCAACTGATACTTTCACTTTTCACTACCGTGACCTCCGGCCCGGCTACAGAACGGCGGGCTCTTGTTGCAGCCTCTAAGCCTTGAAGACTTGGGCAAGTCCCGTCCTTTCTCTGGGTGTCAGTGCCACCCTGCACAAAATGAGAATACAGTAGAGGAGCTATCTGTGCCCTTCTAACTGGTCTGAGTTCAGATAAAAGCATTCTGCAAAAAACGACGAGAGCCAGCGGAGTCAGAGAAAGCGGGATGGCTGGTGATCCCCTGCCTCCTGCCCAGGGACCGCCTGCCCAGCTGAGCGTCCAGGAGCGAGGACGTGAGCCTTCTGCTCCCTGTGGTGGCCTCAGGCCCCTGCATCTCTCTGAGCTCAGAGGAACTCAGGATTCTTTTTAAATATTGGATACAAGCTGGTGACTCATCTGATGCTGACCGGAGGGGCAGCAACAAGTTCCAGTGCTGGAGGAAGACCTGGGTGGGTCAGACTCCCCAAGGACTATATGCTTGTCTCCAGCGTGGAAACTTCCAAAGAGCTTTGAAGTATGACTTGGACCTTGTGCGTTTATTTCTATGGCCTTTCCAAGCCTGTGCTAAGCTGGGTGGGCGGAGGTGGTGCCATTGCACGGGCAGGGCTGAGTGGTGGCCAGACCTACCACTCACTGGGGCAAGTATGGGCCCAGCACCCCCTCCAGGCCTCTCTGGGAAGCACCCCCACCCTCCCTAGTGCTCTGACTTTTCATGCCATTTCACCCCCATCAGAAAACTTCTGGACTCTCATTGCAGGTCTCTCTGGCTCTCCCTGCTCACACTGAGAGATGGATTTGGAGGCATACCTGTGACTACTGAGGTTGACCTTGGAGGAACCCATGCCCCAACCTACATAGGCAGCATTCATTTATGCTGGTAGTTATTTTACCAGAAGTTGTGACTAGGGACTGACTTAGGAACTAAGGACCCCACATCCATGACTGTCATGGGGGGAGATCAGGCCAGGTGGGCCAGATCTTGGTTATACAGAGAATTTCTGTTATGGGTTGAACTGTGTCTGTTTCCCCCCAGTTCATGTATCACTGAGTTCCTAACCCCTAGTACCTTATAATGTGAACTGATCTAGAAATTGGGTTGTTGCAGATAGAGTTAAGATGAGGTCATACTGGAGTAGGGTGGGGCTCTTGTCTAATGTGACTGGGGTCTTTGTCAAAAAGGGGAATTTGGACACAGACGTAGACACACCCGGGGAGATTGCCAAGTGAAGGTGAAGGCAGAGATCAGGTGATGATTCTACAAGCCAAGGGAAATGAAAGATTGCCATTAACTCTCCAGAAGCTAGGGGAGAGATATGGAAAATGCCTGATTTCAGACTTCGTCTCCCGAATTTCCGTTGTTTAAGTGACTCAGTTTGTTGGACTTTGTCACAGAAGTCCCAGCAAACTAATACAATCAGAAAACCTGGGCTTTTATTAAAACCCTCCAGATTTATTAAAAAAAAACAAACAAACCACTATGCAAGTTTGCAATACCCAGGGGTAGGCTAAATGTGGAGGGTTGGAGGGCTGCTCGGCTAAGATCCCTGGTTGTGATTCTGCCTTGTTCCCTGGAGGATTTCAAGTGGCTTCGAGAGGTGTTTTTAGTTGCTCAGTTGTGTCTGACTCTTTGTGACCCCCTAGACTGTAGCCCACTAGGCTCCTCTGTCCATGGGGATTCTCCAGGCAAGAATATGAGAATGGGTTGCCAAGACCTTCTCCAGGGAGTCTTCCCAACCCAGCGACTGAACCCAGGTCTCCTGCATTGCAGGTGGATTCTTTACTGTCTGAGCCTCCAGGGAAGCTTCCTTTTGAGAGGTTTAGGGACAACAAAAATGCACTTGCTGAGGGCTTTCCAGATGGAGAAAAGCTCCAAAGACACTGGGGCTCCCACCGCCCACCCAGTGTTCCACTTGACAGAGGAGAACTGAGTCTGAGCAGGGAGAAAAGCCAGAAGGAACTCACCCCCCCAGCTGGAGCAGCTCCTGCAGCGGTGAGTGGCCCTGTCCCGAGAGCAGACCCCTGACCAATGGCAGGTCAATCCCACTGCTCTTGGAGAGGCTTTTTCTTACGAAGGGCATGTGGTCCAAGATGGCAATGCCTTCACCTGCGGCACCCCTCACAGGGATCCTGGTCACACGGTCCAGGACGCGGTGTTTAAAGAACAGGTCTGAAATGTCTGAGGACAAGACCCTCCTTAGGGCGGGGCTCACCCTTCATTCAGTCATTCAACAGCTGCCCACCAGCACCTGCCCTGGGCCAGCGGTTTAGTCATTTAGCAGCAAGAACTTATGGAGCGCTTACTCTCTTCTGGGCTCAGGGACCAGGAGCCCCGTGGCTTGTGCCCCCATGGTGGTTACACTCTAGGGGTGGGGGCAGTGAAAGGCAACAGCTGAGCCCTTAGATAAGCAAGCAAAGCAATTTTTGGAAAATAAAACGGAGTTGAGTTGGGGCACGATGGGGAGAAGTTAGTTTTAGATACTATGGAGCCTGTTTGAGGGGGGAGGCATTTGAGCTGAGACCTGAATGAAGTGGAGAAATGCACTATTGCAAGATATTGGGAGAGAGCAAAGTAGACAGAAGCAACAGACTATGCAAAGACCCTGAGGTGGTGATGAGCCTGCTGGGTGTATGAAGCAGAAAGGTCAGTGAGGTTGGATCGTGCTGAATGGGGTAGGAGGTGACTGGGTAAGCAGGACCTCACAGTAGACTTAGGGAGACAGACAGACAGGGTCACAAGTATAATATGCTTGGATAAGGCCATAGACGAGGCTTCATCAAAGGGCTGTGGGAACCCAGTGGAAGAAACCTGCTTCTTGGGACAGACACTGGGACTGTTAGGCCTTGGCCTTAAGGTATGAATCAAAATCCATCGTGATGGGGGACTGAGAACGGGTAAAGAACACCACAAGCAAAGGAAGGAGCCTGGGAAGTCTCCAGGGCCAGTCAGGGCAAGTGGTGGAAGAGGCTGGAGAGGCAGGCCCTTGGAAACCCGGATGAGGAGTGTGGAGGATCTCCTGAAGGCCGTGACTAGGGAGCCACAGCAAGTGTTAGAGCAGGGGATGCGGGGTCAGCTCTGGGCGAAGGAAGGCAAATTCTGCTGCTGCTTGGTGGGGAGGCCAGAAGAGGGAAAGCCCTGAGCAGGGAGGTGGTGCCACTCCCCCCCCTCCCCGCCTCCCGCCCGCCGCTCTTCCCGGAACTCCTGCCTCCCACAACCCACCCCTTAAAATTTACCTGTCTCCAGCTGATCCTTGCTGATGCGAATGAAGACGGAGTGCTGGGCTCCGCCTTGGACCTGGGGCAGCAGCGCCCAGCAGAGCAGAGGCCCCCAGAACAGCAGCATCCTCCTGCCCAGGGCCCGGGACACAGGGCTGGGAACCCCACTGGCCACCTCCACGGCCTCAGCTGGTACCCACTGCCCAGCTTCCCCCAGCTCTGCCTCTTTGAGAGCCATCTCTCCGGCTTTCCTTCCTCGCTTCTCCCCCTCGCTCTGGAGTGACCAGTCCTTGAGCACAGCCTGTGCCTCCCACCGCCTCACGTCAGTGCTTTCCACCCCTTCTGCCTGAAATGTCCTTTTCCCTCAAGTGGGCTGGCTTCTAATCTGGCCTTTGCCGCTTCCTGACTGTGTGACACTGAGCAGATTATGTGGCCTCTCAGTGCCTCAGTTTTCTCATCTATAAAATGAGAGACAGTCATAGATTATTATGGGGAATGCACTCAGTAATATGTGCAAAGCAGTTAGCAAGTAGTGTGCCCAATACCTGTTAACGCGGCTATGTGATATTGTGAGACATTAAAAGAGGTAGTACGCCTGTTTAACCATGGAGGTTTCTGAATCTTGAGGAGAGGACATGGGGTAGGGGTTCTGGAAGAAGCACCACTGTGGCCAGGGTAGGCACTTGGGGAGCTTAAAGTCAGGGCTTTTTACCAACTAGTAGGAAGATACGTCAATATTTCAAACAGTACATTCGTACTGGTTCCTGCCTGCTGAACCTCAGCCCTGCCCAGGCAGCCAAGGGGGTATAGTTGGGACCCCAGAGCCTGAGGCAGGGGGCTCTCCAGATGGGCAAGGCTGTGCCCAGGAGATGCAGCCTTTGGAACTGCAAGGCAGAGACCAGCTGGGTGAAGACCCCTCCAGGGCACATGCCAGGATAAGCAGGACCCATTAAAGAGCCAGCACACCTCCACCCCAGTGCCCAAGAAGAAGCCACCCAGAGGGTAGATGCTGGCCCTGAGCAAGGACAGGATGCCCCCAAAGTGGCTGAGCCTGCTCTGGAGCATCTGAGAGCATCCTGGCATTGCCTCGAATCAGCAACATCCAGGTTCTTGTTGCTTGATGGCAGGAACTCAAACTAGTGATTAAATTGGGTCCTAGAGAAGGAGACTTTCTTGTTTGCTTGCAGCTGTGAAGTTTGGGCTGGGAAATTTGTATTCACAGCGTAAACTATTCAGCTACTGGGGTGATTTGAAACTCATCTGCTCCTCACCCAGCCAGTGTTTAGCCAGTGCCCATGTCAGGCACTTTTCTCAATCAGTTCACCCAAGTCGCGTCTCTCCTCCTTCTTGCCCTTAGTACTTCTCACTAGCCCTCTTCATATCACACCAGTCTTGAATCATACTGGCTAAGACTAGAGTCCTTTCTGTGTAGCAGCTCCATGCTGAAAGCTTTATGAGCTTCACTGCATTGTGGAATCCTTACTATGATAGTCTGGGATCACTGAAGCAGGCGCATTTTACAGAAATCGGCAAAAGAGAGGAGAGGTGGTTCACCCAAGGTCACAGAGTTAGTAGCTGTGGACCCTGGATTCAAACCCAGTTTGGCTGAGAAACTGGGAAACGGATCTCTGTGCCACATCACCACATTGCTGTGGGTGCTCAAGAAATATTTGAGCAACGCCCAAGTTAGCCTCCCCGTCCTTACCTCTTCAAGAATAGGGCTGTCCAGAATCTCTGCCTGGCCTCGGTCACCAGCTTCTCAGAAAGACAAGACTTTTATAACCTGAGCTCTGAAATTCGGGTGGAAAGGAGCAGGGCCGGAAGTCCAGCCTCCTGGCGGGGTTTGCGCTCAGCGGAGCCCTTCAGTGGAGGGAGGGGTCCTCTTGGCACCAGACTGTTAGGGGCTTCTGGCTAAAACTGGTAAGGCCAGTCACTGGGGTCCCAGAATCAGGCTCTAGTCCTGGGTTAGCAGACCCCAGGGAAGAAATGTGTGGGGGCCCTGTGATTTGGGGGGTGGGCCCTTTCCCTTAGGAGCCACTTCAGAGCTGTGGAGCCTGGGGCAGAGCCTCCAGCTGAGCCCCCAGCTCTCAGGAGGGACCCAAGGAGGCTGCTATTGCAAGATGCAGAGGTCACAGACCCCAAGGGAGCAAGGATGGATGTTGGGGTATGTGTGGAGGAGAGCAGGTGAGGGGTGGAGGCAGGCGTGGGATGGGCCCAGGGATCACCTGTGGCCGCTCCCCATGCCTTTTCCATATATGTCAGCCATGCCACGCCTCTGCAGCCAGACAGGTCTGGGTTCAATTCCCCACTGTCACTCAGTAGCTGTGTTAAGTGCGGGCCAGTTACTTTCCCTCTTGAGCCTCACTTTTCATGTCTGCAAAATGGGAATAATAAACCTGTCTATGTCTTTTGGGTATTGTGAAGAGTCAGTGGGGCAAGTCATGAGGCTGTCAGAGCCCGGCACATAGGAAGGGTTCCCCAAAAGTTGCTTAGTTAATAATTAATTAATTAATTTTTGGCTGTCCTGGGTCTTCGTTGAGACTCACGGGCTTCTCTTATTCCAGAGAAGAGGCTCTAGAGGGCGTGGGCTCAGTAGTTGTGGTGCACGGACTTAGTTGCCCTGTGGCGTGTGGGATCTTAGTTCCTCAACCAGGGATCGAACCCACTTCCCCTGCATTGGAAGGCAGATTCTTAATCACTGGACCACCAGGGAAGTCCCCAAAGTTGCTTATTTTAATTTTGATTTTACGGATGAGAAAATGGAGACCCAGAGAGGCTAAGTGATCTGCTCAAGGTCACACAGCATGTATGTGACAAAACTGGGATTTGAAATCAAGGCTCAGAGAGGAAACTGGCTACCCAGTGAAAGGAAAATTCAATGTTACTATGTACGCAGCTCCAAGACCTCGAGTCCTCACTTCCAACCAAACTGCTCTGTGAAGATCCTCTCTTGTGGGTACTGGCACCACATGGTAAATGCGTGTAACTGGCTGGGTCAACATCCCCCAGCCGGTGCAGCCATCCCAATGGTGGGCAGGACTCACCTCGAGGAGGGTTTTAGATTTTTCCATTGGGTTCTCCTTGTGGATAATTCCTTTCCCTTTCACCATCAGGGATGCAGTCAGGGCAGGTGTTCAGCTCCATTCTTGAGCTGGATGCATGGGGCAGAGGGGCTGGGGTGGAAGGGCTGGTTCTAGAAGGCAGCAGCTGCACAAGAAATGCTAGGATAGTGTTGTTAGCTAATGTCAAAACTAATGGCTAATGTTAATATGGTTGGGGACAACATTTCAGATGGGATGTACTTTTTCTAGGATTCGTAAAATCATGGACTGTTTTTCTGGAAGATGCTTTAAAAGCTGGGAGGTCCTCCTTGTTTCTGTTGATTACTGTCAAGTGCCATCATCCTGCCTCTGGCGGAAAGAGGCTCTGGGGTAAATTTCTTCATCTGAGCCACCGAGGGCTGGTGCAGGATGTTGGTAGAAGTACAGAGATCGCACAAGGTCTCCCTTCCCTTCCAGTATCTGGCTCCTCTAAATATAATAGGAGAGAATATTTTGGCTGAAGTGCCATGGATTCTGTTTACCTTATTGACTAATCTTTCCTAAGAGATGGGAGATTTCCTGAGTGTCTCCTCCATGAAAGGGAAGCTCTGGGAAGAGCTTGTACACAGAGAGGTAAAAGACATCTTTACCCTTGTTTCTGAGCCTCAGTCTATTCATCTGTAAAATGGGAACATTAACCCACAGGAAGTGTTTAGCCCTGTGCTGGGAATTGAGTAACCCTAAGGGAACAGCTGGGAGTTGGTGATGGACAGGGAGGCCTGGCGTGCTGTGATTCATGGGGTCGCAAAGAGTTGGACATGACTGAGCGACTGAACTGAACTGAACTGAAGGGAACAGAGGCTATTAGTTGTCCTGTTATTTTGACGAACAATAAAACTGGGTCATTGTCCTGCTGTGGATTCAGATGGGAGGCTGGGGCAAGTGGGTGAGGCTCGGATGCCCACCATTTCAACGACTCTGTGGTCACTTGAATTCTCATCTGTAAGACAAATACAATGATTCTTTCGAGGCAGGAAGAGTTACCGTGACATCACTTGGTGTTTGTTGTTTGCTGCTAAGGCTCAGAAGGAAGCCAAGGACTTTTCCCTCTCTCAGTCCAAGAAGGGGCTGAAATCTTGGAGCTTCGGATCTGGGGCTCCTGCACAGATGCTGCCAGTGCTTCAGGGTGCAAATTGGAAGGGGATTGGCACAGAAGACCACCTCTCTTCTTCTTTATGGGGGCCAGAGACCCTGCAGGGTGATGAGGGAGCAGAGAGTAGAGTGAGGCAGTACTGTGTAATGGTTAGGGCTGCCTGGTAGTCAGGCTGAGCCGTCAGAGCCTCAGTGTCCTCACTTGTCAGGTGGGAGCGCCATAGGCTGTAGGGAAGGCTGTGGGAGTGAAGGTCTGTAAGATCCTTGCTTCTGCAGAACAAATGCTCACCTTGGTTTGGGTTCCCCAGAAGCAGAGCTTGAGACCAGGATTGAGAGCGGCTAGTCGATTTGGGAGGTGGTGCCAGGAGACATTGGTAGAAGAGGGGGAAAGTGAGCCGGGGAGGGAGACAGCCCACAAAAGTGTGTATCAAGCAAGCGACCTGTGGACACCTGGGGCTCAGTCCCTCTGGGGTGCCGCGGGAGCCAGTGTGGAGAGGTTCCCTGCTCCCATGGGGTAAGAGGAGGGTTACTTATCCACCGAACTCCAGGAAGCCAAGGGGTGGTGGGTGGTCAGAACCAGGGAGCCATGGCCCTGGGTGTTTTGGACAAGTGCCCCGGTGTGGCCAGAAGTCTGCGCCATTCACCTCTGACACAGGATCTTGAGGGCAGGGTGGCCATCTGTTCATCAGGACCAGATGTTACCAAAGACCAGAGGTCAGCCCCATCATCCAGGCTCTGTGGAAGCCTCACAACTGAACCTTGTAGGACCCTAGGGAGACAGAGGAGCCCCACTCCAGACAAGATGGAGATGGACTGTCTCATCTTCCTTGTGAACGGGGGCTCAAAATCCCAGATTTAATGTGACTTAGAAAAATGATGCAATGTGGTGTGTAGGATGTGGACCGCAAAGCATGGCTGGGGGTCCAGGGTGCGTGGGGAACTGAGGCACAGGGCCTGGCACTCAGAATTGCCCAGTGAGTGTTCGCTGACCCCGGTGTTAGCACCCTGTGTGGGCCTAGCCATGTCCTGTTGGAGAAACTCCTTTCTGGCTGCCGTTCCATGTTTCGAGGTATTCTTACAGCTGTTTTTACTGTGAAGTTGGGTAGCGTCTTTTCCTGAAACGTCCACCTGCCCTTTCCTGCCAGGCCCCCATGGGACATGAGCTCTGTGTGCTGGGATGGGCCCGAAGGCTGGAGAACAGAGGACTTATTGTCTGTCCCCAACCTACTGACATCAGGGGAGCCGGGGAAGCAATGGCAGTCACGCACCGTCTCAGCTGGAAGGGACTTCAGTGATAAGACCCAATATCCTGGAGCTCAGGTGACAAGAATGACAGTGACGTCACCATGGGTGACATTGTTTGAGCCCTTCCCATGTGCCAGGAACCGTCTTCTTTCATTTCATTCTCACCACAGCTTTCCAAGGTAGGGCCTGCAAGTCTCCCCATTTTACAGAGAAGGAACTGAGGCCCAGAGAACGGGAGCCACATGCCAGGGTCAAACAACCATTGGGGGGTCCAGATCAGAGCTCAAAGCCTGCCTCCAAGAGTCACGCTGTTCAGTGAGCCCTCGACCCACCACATCACCAAGGTCAACTCAACGTGTGTCCTCGCCAGAGAGGTTATCCTACCACTGGGGGTCCAGAAACTGACGTGGAAGGCAAGAGGTGGCAACTGGCTTTCTCATTTCTAAAGCTCAGGGAGGTGGTCAAATCTTGGGCCTTGTGCACATGTATTCTGATGTCACCTAGAAACGGCTTGGACATGGCCCCGATCACTCAGATGTGCTCAAACATGACCTAGATGTGGCTCGGATGTCTAGTCCCTAAGCTTGCTGCTGCTGCTGCTAAGTCGCTTCAGTCGTGTCCGGCTCTGTGCGACCCCATAGACGGCAGCCCACTGTCTCTGGGATTCTCCAGGCAAGAATACTGGAGCGGGTTGCCATTTCCTTCTCCAATGCATGAAAGTGAAAAGCGAAAGTGAAGTCACTCAGTCATGTCTGACTCTTAGCAACCCCATGGACTGAAGCTTACTGGGGGTGAAATGACCCTGAGTTGGGACAAAGACACACCCCGGACTGCAGGATTCACGAACAGTTTATTTATTGTAGGGAGGGACAGACTACAGCGCTGGCTCCCACACTCGCACTGGGACACAGCCTTCCCTGGAGGGCTACAATGCAAGTCTTCACTGGGAGAGAGGAAAGTGGGCTGAGATTCTAAGAGGAGGCTGGGGTGACCACAAGGGCTTCCTGGAGTTGGAGGAGAAAAGTCAAAAAAGTTTTAAAAATTTTATTTGACTGCAGCAGGTCTTAGTTGTGGCCTGTGGGATCTAGTTCCCTGACCAGGGATTGAACCTGTGCCCCCTGCATTGGGAGCACGGAGTCCTAGCCACTGAAGAGCCAGGGAATCTCCTCAAAACATTTTTTAACATCCTGCCCTGTTGTGGCTTATGGTGGTTTGTCCTCCACCAGGTGACCGCTAACACTGGGAGTCAGGACCCCGAACTCATAAAGGGTTCTTGAAAGGGTCAGAGTAGGACGGTCTGTGTGTGACCAGTGACACCACGCAGGGGTCTGGGGCATGGATGAAGTAGCCGGGTGCACAGTCTGGGATTATATAGGACAAGAGTCTCCACCCCCACAGATCACCAAATCTCGCAAGAAGTTTCGTCAAGTGTAGATTCCTGACTGTATCCACTGGGTCCTAGGCAGCTGACATTTTAAACAACACTCTGGTTTTTTGGGGAAACGAAGTGTGATACGAGGAATGGAACCTATTAGATTCTCCCCCAAATTTCTACTATGATAATTTTCAAATATGTAGCAAAGTTGAAAAAATTTTATGCTGAATATTTGTATACTCATCACCTAGGTTCTACCGTTTACTTTTTTAAAACCATACTTGTTTTATCTCAGATCTACCCATTTACTCATTAAAACCTAAGACTGTAAACAGGGTATCAGTGTGATGCTAGTCCTAAACAAAGGAATAGAGCAAAACATGAAATTTGGAGAAAACGAGATGTGTATAAGAGACAGCCCATGGACTGAAGCTTACTGGGGGTGAAATGACCCTGAGTTGGGACAAAGACACACCCCGGACTGCAGGATTCACGAACAGTTTATTTATTGTAGGGAGGGACAGACTACAGCGCTGGCTCCCACACTCGCACTGGGACACAGCCTTCCCTGGAGGGCTACAATGCAAGTCTTCACTGGGAGAGAGGAAAGTGGGCTGAGATTCTAAGAGGAGGCTGGGGTGACCACAAGGGCTTCCTGGAGTTGGAGGAGAAAAGTCAAAAAAGTTTTAAAAATTTTATTTGACTGCAGCAGGTCTTAGTTGTGGCCTGTGGGATCTAGTTCCCTGACCNAGTCAAAAAATTTTATTATAAAAATATATTAATTATCTGATAAGGTATTTTTAACCCCAGGAGAAGCACTGATGTGAGCACATCTTGGAATTCACAGTGGAAATCAATAAAGTTGGCAGATAAGTCCAACTTATTGAGTTTTAGCTTATCTGTGACATATAAGGGACATATAAAGGAAGATGGACTCGTGTTCACTGACTCAGAAAAATAAATCCCACAAGACCTGCTGGGTAGCAACCCCCTGATGACACAACCAGGGTAGTGTGGGACCCTGCCCTGCTAGAGCTAGCTTGGATCAATTTTTGAGAACCAATTATTAAATTTTCAGAAATTTCTAAGCTTGGTGCTAAACCTGACATTATTAAAAATCAAGTTGTATACACTTACAATTAAATAAATTATGCTAAGAGCAAAGTCAACTCAAAACTCATTACTTCCTAATTATTCTCTTCTATTTTACCGTTATCCATTGCTCTTGAGATTATATATGTCTATTGTATCTGCGTGGTGGAAACACCATCCAGTAGTGTGCAACTGAACATCTTTTCCTGACCCTGCTCAAATGTTTATCCCGATGTCTGTTCAGTGAATTCACACTAGCAGCTTGAAATTGGCAACAGAAAAGGTGTTTACGTCCGGGAAGTCAGTGAGTGCTACAAATCAGGGCTTCCTTCCTCCAACCCCTCCTGAGTCGATTGTTAACAATTTATCAGCATATCACTGTTCAAGTTCCCTCGGCTGTCTTTTGGCAGTTTCATTACCCTGACCACAAGGATCCACTGCTGAAAGAATGACCCAAGCCCAGAAACTTCCCACTCAAAGGAGACACAGGTCCTGTAGCCCCAGCCTGCAGTTCCACCTCTTACCCACAGGGGGGCAGGCTTCACAGACCAGAGAGACCCTGACTCTACTTACCTTGCTTTTCACCAGTTTGGGGAGCGCTGGCGTCAGAAGGCTTATGAGCTTGTCAGCTAAGCATTTGAGCAGGAAGGAGAGCCTTTGAGGGAGGAGAAAAAGGAGAGAGATGAGGTGGGTCAGGGACGGTCACCTCTCCCCTGTGTTATAGAAGGCAAAACCAAGTCCAGGGAAGGAAGGAACTTGCCCAAGGCACAGGGCCTGTTAGAGACAAGGCTGGGTGTAGCCCCTGAGCCTGGGGAAGATGGTGGCAGATGGTTCAAGGGACACGGGCTCTGGACACTGGAATGAAGGCAGTGGGTGTTTCCCCCATTCTCCTGCTAAGGAGGGGTGGAGGGAAGCATCCTGTCTCTGAGCAGCTGTTGTGTGCCCTGCACTCAGCTGGGCGCCTGAGGACACTGCCCCATCTCATCTTCTCACTATGGAGGTGAGGCCCGGGGAGGTGACCTGTCCAGAATGTTGCCTGGACAGTGAATGCGAGAGTTGCATTATGCTCGTCTGACTGCATAGTTTAGACTCATGGCTGCACTCAAGCCTGCCAGTGGTGTTTTGGGGCCCAGAAAAGAGCCTCCTCTCCACTTTCAAATGTTTGTTCCAATTTCTGGCACGATGCCTGAAATCCCATCATTATTGCTTCACCCTTGAGCTCTCTTTGGTGTCACAGATTTCCTGAAAGGAGCCCCAGACCAGGAATCAGGAGGGAAAAGTCCCTTTCTTTCTGTGGGCCTCAGTGTTCTCCATCTGTAAAATGGGGCCAGGGCACCATCTGGCTTCCCTCCCAGGTGTGCAAGGGGCCCGGGGAGAGGTTGCGGCACTCACTTGTGCAGCAGGGTGATGCGCAGGCTCCCACTGGTGTTGGAGCACTTGCTGAGGACCAGGCGGGCGTGGTCCTTCTCGCTAGTCTCCACGTGGATGATGGCTTGGGCCTCCACCTCCACCTGCAGCTCCACAATGGTCTTGAAAAGGGGCCTGGGAGTGGAGGAGCCCCAGGCTGAGCCCCAGCCCGGCCCGCGGCCGGATCAAGACGCCGCTGCTGCCCACCTCCGCCTCCTGCCTCTTGCTCCTTCTTCTTGGGCTCCATGCTGGGTTCTCCTCATTCCCTCATGTGTATACCTCACTGTGTCCTAGCCTCGGTGTTTGGATTCCTCTTCTGATTTAAATCCTCCACGCATGCCAGCTTCCAAACGTATACCTAACTTCTTTCTCAAACGTCTTACTGGTGTCTCAGATTTAACGTGTATATGGACAGAGGAGCCTGGCGGCCTACAGTCCATTGGGTCGCAAGGAATTGGATGCGACTGAGCCACTAACACACACAAACTGAACTACGGATCCTTCCCCAACCCCTCTCCTCTCTTGATCTCCCCTGCCTTGTTTTCTGGCCACTCCGTACTGTCTTGGCCCTTCAACCTCCCCACCACCCTAGCCCCACCCCGAGCCCTAACTGAATCCATCAGCAAACCCTCTTGTGTCCTCCGAGACATATTTTGAATCCAGCTTCTTCTCACTACCTTCCTGCTCCTAAACCCTGGTCCACACTCTTACTGTCTCCTCCTGAATTATTACAGTAGCTTCTGGATAACCTCCCTGCCTCCACCCTTGCCCACCCTCCCCAAGGCAGCCAGGAGGCTTCTTGAAGAATGTGAAATCACATCACGTCCCTCCTCTGCTCAGAGCCCTGCATGGCTCCTGTCTTCCTTGGTAAAACCAAGTCCTCAGCTTGGCCCACAGGCCCTGTACTATCTGACCTCCCACTTGGCTGTCCCCTCCCCTCCTTCCTTAGGCCACCCTGTGAACCAGGCAACTGCACTCTTGCCTGAGGGCCTTTGCCCTCACTCTCCCCTCTGCTTGGAACTCTCTCAGGGAGAATGAGTGGAAGAAACTGTCTGGCTCGCGGTGCCCGACTCAGGGGATACTCACGTGTTGAATCCAGCCACCATGTCCAGGGGGGCCTTGACCATCAGCTGCCGGCCGTTGGCCAGGGGCTGCACCTGCAGCTGCTGGATGCTGGCTGAGGTGACTTTCAGCCTGCACGGGACACGGGAGGGTTGAGATTCATGCTTTGTATTCGACTGAGCATCATCCCCAGACTGGTCCCCATCTTAGCTGTCCCCCAAAGCGTCTAGGCGGCAGCTGGACCCAAACCTTGTCTGCTGACTCCCCTCGGCATGGTCTTGCTCCCTTCCCCCTCCCTACTATCTGAAACATTTGCATGGCTCCCCTCCTAACTCAGGAGATGAACCTGAGCTTCTGGGGCTGACCTGTAAGACTCTCTGTGCCCTGGCCCGTTTGACTTCTCCCTATTGGCCTTGAGGTCTGAGCACCAGCCATTCTGACTCACCCCTACCCTTTGCCTCTACCCAGGTCAGTCTCACTGCCCCAAATGCCATTTCTTCTTGTCTCCTGGTGAGTATGGAGTCATTGGCTCATCTGTCCCCACCACTGAGAAGCATTGCCTTTTCTTTTCAACCTCCCACCCCAGGAGATCTTCCTCTGGGGTCTTCCCTCTTAGGGTTCCTGGGTCCCTCTTATGGTTCTTGGTAACTCCTCTGGGAGCCTCTGAAGGAGAGGCTTTTTTTGATCCATCCTTCACGGTCAGGCACAGAGTCGACACCAACCGCCACTTGTTGACCGACCCACTGAGCATGCAAAGCGTGTCCTGGGCAGAAGAATGGGCAAAGAGCCCGCTCCCAGCTTGGTTCTGCTCCACTTACCAGAGAATGTGCTTCAGGATGGATTTCACCAGGTTGCCGGAAATGCCCCCAGACGACTCCTCCTCCATGGCAGTGAGCAGTGGCAGCTGCTGCAGGGTGTTGGTAATGTCGCGATTCTTCAGTTTCTCTGCCAGTACTGGAGACAGATCCCAGGGATTAGGGTCCAGCGGGAGGGACGAGGAAGATGGCTTGGTGGGGGCTACAGGCTGGGAGGGGACATCACTCAGGGCTACTTGGACTGGGACATCAGCTGAGGGTAGGGATGGCTTCTTTCTGAGGATGATGGTCCAGATGGATCGTGTTCACATGGAGACTGGCTGGGCATGGACGGGACCATTCCCACCTTGAACATTGCCAGCCTCCACCAGGAGTGCTGGCCAGGACACCTGGAACATGGACCTACGGACCATGGACCTACAGACCTACGTGTCTCTCACTATCCACTGGCAAACACTCCAAGAGGCAGGGAGCTCCTAAGGCCTTGTTTGGGGCTGTTTTGCTGCTGAAACGAACTTGCTAATGATTCCCTGGCATCTGCATTCCATGGGCCTGTTGCCCAAAGAGCCCCAGGTGCTGTACAGAGAAAGGAAGAGCCGGGAGCTCTGGGTTTTGGTCCCTGCTGGACGTCTCCCCTGACGACTGGAGCCCATTTGGCTTGTGTGCAGAGCAGGTCAGGATGCTGGAGAGCTGACGCTGAGAGCCGCATTGGAGAGCAGCCCTCAGCCAGTGAATGACTGGGGGGAATTGGCGCCTCCCTCCCTCCAGCCCTGGGCAGGATGACTCGGGTGTGCATCCCCCACCGTGTCCCAGAATCCCTGTGTGTTAGTGCCTCGCAGAGACCAAGCCAGCCTTTCTGCCTGCACTGTGACGATGGAGCTGGCCCCTGTAAATAAGCCTCCTTTGCCAGCCAGTGCCCTGTTCAGTACTGTCTGTCGAGGTTCTGGAAGGATGTGGAGGAGGAATAAGAAGCTTGGCCCTGGCATGCTCCTCGGGCAGTCAGTGACCCCCGGC
The DNA here is from genome assembly GCA_006410615.1 of Neotragus moschatus. NCBI lineage: Eukaryota > Metazoa > Chordata > Mammalia > Artiodactyla > Bovidae > Neotragus > Neotragus moschatus. The sequence continues at coordinate 77,320 of SJYA01002112.1, read as the reverse complement.
TCCCTTCTAGGTAGTTGCCAGAGACAGTTTCCCAGTGAATCAATGGTAGTCCCTCCTGCAGAGAATTCCATTGGCTCCCTGGCAGGCAGTTCTCTGCCATCTGACCTCAGCCTGTCAACCAAGGACCAACTCTGACCTGGGACGGTTCAGGGAACTTCCCCACCATTCTGGGGGCTTCAACCTTCCCCTCCATGAGTCCTGGGGGAGGATTCTTCCCACCAGGTTTTTCTGTACTTGGATTTCAGCTCCCTGCTGCCTCCCAATCCCTAAGGGATTCTTTGGCATTCTCTCTTTTTTCCTTCTTAGCTGGTTTCCCAGTGTTTCAGTTCTTGCCAATAATATCTGATACAAACCCATCTGTTGGGCTTACTGTGTGGTTTCTGCCTTCTGACTGGCCCTGACTAATGCAGTGGGACTGAGCCTCAGTTCCCAGTGATAACTGGCTTGCCTTTACCCGACTTGCTTCCCGCTCTCCTGCAGCTGTTCCTGGGATCACCTCCAAAACCACCCCCTTGCACACAGCTCCTCAACTCAGTCTCTGCTGCTGGGGAACCTAAACGGCTGCCCCTCTCCAAGCTCCTTCTGGCTGAAATTCCATGTGCTTGCAACTCAGTGTGGGCCCAGAACATATGTGCCTCCCCCAGGAGTGCCTGGAGTTCTCAGCTTCCCTTCCATCCTAGGGGATCCATCCTCTCTAGTGGATATATATATCCACAGGCTATCGTGGCTTCCAGCTGTGTAGGACCTGGCCCATGCACAGGGCCACAGCCCAGGCCCACTGTACATAGAAGGTTGGTCTCTGTGTTCCAGTTGGGCCGTTTTTGGTGTCACAGCTGGGCCGAGGATGCTGCTAAACAGCTAGAAGGCCCAGGACAGCATTCCCCCTATAACAAAGTATTCGATCGCCCAAGTCACCAGTGCTGAGGCTGAGAAGTTCAGCTGTAGAGGTCATTAATCAGTTGTCACTTTCGGTCTTACTGGATGACTCTGACAACCCAGGGAGCGGGGAGGCCCTCTGGCAGAGAAGGAAGCCAAAGCTCAGGGAGCTGCCAGGGCCACAGAGCTGGAGCTTGATAAAGCTGTGCCTGGGGTGCAGGCAGCCAGGCTCCCAGCTGGAGGTGCTTGCTTTGGAGACTAGCTGCCTACTAGGTCTAACCCAGAGGAGGGGCTCTGGCAACGGGGTTTAGGCAAGAGCAGCCGGAGAGGCATTTCCTCATCGCATGTGGTGGCCGCATACTCCTCTGAGGGCTGTGGACCTCAGAGTAGTAGGTTTTAGAATCATGGAATTTAAGAAAGGGATCTTGGAATCATAAATACTTGAGCTCATAGACCCTCTCAACCTTTGTAACTCACCCCGTCGAGTCTCACTCAAGACTTGGGATCAGCCATGCCTTGTATACCCCTAGTGATGGGGAGCTCCCTCCCTCCCTTGGAGGGCTGCTCCACCTGAGCCCTGCCTTGCATTGATGAGTCCTGTGTGGCCAAGACTTACCTTGCTCGATGACTTCTGTGCTGAGACTGAGAAGCACAGGAGGGCTTAAGGTGGCTCCTACCAGGTTGGCTGCCAGCAAACCACAGAGGAAGGTGAAGGTCCATGGGTAGGCCATCTTCTTTGGGGTTGGCAAGTGGCACGTGGCAGAACCTGAGATGAGCACAGAGGGCTCCGTTAGCTGATCAGAGAAGGCCCAGGCCAGGCCTGCCACACCTGGTGACTTGGGGTCATTGAGTCCAGGAGAGGCTGTTTAGTGAGATGGTTAAGAGAGTAGGCTCTGGACCCTGACTGGGTCTCTGTGTCCTTTGACAATCAACTTAACCTCTCTGTGCCTCAGTTTTCTCATCTGGAAAATAGGCATCATGACTGCTACTTCATGGAGTCGAGATTATATGAGATAATATCTAGAAAGCATTTAGCACCATGCCTTTTTGCATGGCGGGATTCCCAGGTGGTGCTAGTGGTAAAGAACCTGCCTGCCCGGGCAGGAGATATAAGAGATTTGGGTTTGATCCCTGGGTTGGGAAGAAACCCTGGAGGAGGGCATGGCAACCCATTGCAATATTCTTGTCTGGAGAATCCCATGGACAGAGGAGCCTGGAGGGCTACAGTCCATAGGGTCAGAAAGAGTTGGACACGACAGAAGCAACTTAGCATGCAAGCATGCTTTTGCAAAGTGAGCACTTGGTAAATATTAGTTATTTTCTTACAGGACATCCACCCTCAGTGCTCAGGACAAAACATTTCTGCTTCTGTTTTTTTTTTCCCCACCCATCATTGTGGCACTTAAAGCCCTCAACCTCAGCCAATTTCCCTCCCTGGGTTTTCCCTCTTGCTCTATGAAGTTCCAGTCATTCCAAGCTGCTTGAAGTTCCCAGAACAAACCCTGCTCTCTCCCCTTTGTGTCCTCGGCCTGCTCTTCCTGCTTCCTGCAGTGCTGTCCCCCTTCTTTATCTGCCTGCTGAACTCCTGTTTGCTCTTGAAAACTCCACTCACATGTCCCTTTCTGTGTAGAGATTTCCTTCTCCTGGAACCTGAGAGCCTGGACCATACTTGCAGAAAGGTCGCCCTGGGGGCTAGTGTGTGTCCAGGACAGGAAGTGCAGGCTGGAAGGAGATGAGTATTCACGTAGGAGGCAAAGTGGTAGGAAACCCCATTTGCTTAATTCGCAGGATCCCCCTGACGAGACTGTGAGCTCCAGGAGGACAGATTGGGTCTACCTGCTCCCCTCTGAGTCCTCAGCACTCAGCATAGCACACAGTGCTTAAATAAGAGGTTGCTGAATGAATGAACGGCCCTGGGAGCCCTGGAAGAATGGGGGAGTGTGAGTTTCTTAAACTGAGGAGGTCTGGGCCATGGGAGCCGCTGTCAGTTCACAGGACCCTCGTTCCTGAGTCTTGGATGCCTGAAGGAGGAAGAGAAATGTCGTGGGCCTGGGAGTCAGACAGACCCGAGTGGGAGGGCTGCCTCTACAACTTGCTGGGTGTTCTCAAGCAAGTGACTTGTCCTCTCTGTCTGTTTCCTCATCTATAAAATAAGGGGTAATGATAATGATACTTACCTCGAAGGGTTGTTGGGAGGATTCAATGGGACCATCCCTTTGTGGCCTCGTATGCCACAAGTGCCCCATGAGGGTTAGCTGTTATTCTGATAATGACAGTTATTGTCGCTAATTCTGGGGTCAGAAGGAGCCGCCTTGCAGTCAAAGCCAGAAGACAGAGGGGACGCCCTCCCTGCACCTGCGCCTTTGCCCAGGAAGCCCCCATCCCCACCCCATTGTCTTTTTGTTTCAAGTATCTTGACCTCATTTTCCCTTCATTATTAACTCCCACTGCTCTCTTCTCTGATCAGAAGCTCTCAGCGGGGCGAGTGGATGGTTGCCTTCCCTCCTGTGGGAAACTGTCTTCTCTACAAATCCAAGCACCATACGCCCACCCGCCACATCGCATCCTGCCTCCTGGCTTTTGCCTCTTTGAGTATGGTGTCCCCTTTGCACGAGATACCCTTCTGTCTTCCTTTGTCCAGCCAGTTTCTACTCAGCTTCTCCACCAATATATCACCTCTTTCAGGAAGCCTTCCCTGACTGTCCTCTACCACCATGTCCCTGGGCTCTCCTCGAGCATAGCATGTTGGTCCATCCTAGGAGTATCTTGGGGTCCAGGACAGTCTGATAGTTTCGTCTTTAAAATCACCCCAGCCCAGGGCTGGCCATAGAGCAGCTGGTGTGCGTGGAGTGGGTCAGTGTCACTGGGATGAGGTCAGGGAGAGATGGGACCAGTCCAGTTCCCTCCTCGTTGCTGTTTTGTCTTCCGGGTGAGAAAGCTGGACTCCTCTCTGCCCCCGGGCCTGACCCTAACAGGGTCCTACTGGACTGAGAGGGGCCTCACCCTGGGGTCAGGCCTCTCTTGCTCCTGACCTCACCCCAGCCAGTGTCTCTGGCTCAGACCCTTCCTGGCGATGCAGGCCCTTCGCCCCTTCCCCACGCATTTACCTGGACACGCGGATGCCTCGGCCTGCTGCTCTCCTCACCTGGGCACTGGGTCTGGAAGCCCAGCCTTATATCCTGCACACCCTCCGCATTTGGACTGAGGTCTCCAAAATAAATATTTGTGGCCTCTGGTAAACCACAGAGCTGCTGGGAGGTAGACTTGGGACTCCAGTTTCCTGAGGTTTGGAGAAACAAGGATCCAGCTGACGTGAGGGACGAGGGTGGGGCCCTGGGGCACATGGCAGGGGAGCTGGGCCAGACAGCGTGTGGCCTGTGCAAAGGGCTCCCTGCCTCCTGGGCAGCCATTCCTGTGAACAAGGCCAGTGATGACAGCAAGCACAGGGAGGGGAAGAGGGGCAGAGATGAGACCAGGGGCAGAGATGAGACCAGGGGCAGAGATGAGAAGAGGGGCAGAGATGGGCACAGGGGCAGAGATGGGAACAGGGGCAGTGATGGGAACAGGGGCAGAGTTGGGAACAGGGGCAGAGATGAGACGAGGGGCAGAGATGAGACCAGGGGCAGGGATGAGAAGAGGGGGAGAGATGGGAACAGGGGCAGGGATGAGACCAGGGGCAGGGATGAGAAGAGGGGGAGAGATGGGCACCGGGGCAGAGATGGGAACAGGGGCAGGGATGAGATCAAGGCAGTGATGAGACCAGAGGCAGTGATGAGACGAGGGGCAGGGATGAGAACAGGGGCAGGGATGAGAAGAGGGGGAGAGATGGGCACAGGGGCAGAGATGGGAACAGGGGCAGGGATGAGACCAAGGCAGTGATGAGACCAGAGGCAGTGATGAGACGAGGGGCAGGGATGACAACAGGTGCAGGGATGACAACAGGTGCAGGGGTGAGACCAAAGGCAGGGATGAGAATAGGACCAGTGATGAGAACAGGACAGTGATGAGACTGGGGCAGGGATGAGACCAGGGGCACAGATGAGAACTGGACCGTGATGAGAACAGGGACAGGGATGAGATCGGGGCGCTAATGAGAAGAGGGGCAGGGATGAGACCAGAGGCAGGGATGAGACCAGGGGCAGAGATGAGAACAGGGGCAGGGATGATGTATTAAGCACCCACAACATAAAAGTTTCCACCCCAGGCTTCACATCAATCCTATCAACGGAGTCTCATTCCCACCAGGGTCAGCATGGCTATCCTGACTTTCCACAAAGGCACCAGCTTCACCAGCCAATAAATGCCAGAGCCACATTTAAACCGGAACTCGGACTTCAAAACCTATCTAGGCAGGTCCTGGTGGAGGCAGGGGGCCCTGGGAGAGACTGGGTTCAGGTTCTGGCTCCACCATTTCCATGCTGTGTGACTCTGAGCACATTCCTAACCTCTCTGAGTCTCTGTTTCTCATCTGTGACATGGGAATAAGGTCAGCACATGGGTCATACATCCCGGCACAGAGTAAGTGCTCAATAAATGTGCACTTTTTGCTTTTGTATTAATATTATTGCTTACAATAGAATAAGCCTTTGCAGAGAGGTTACAATCATATTAACTGGGAGGATGGAAGGAAGAGCCTTGCCCATCCCTTATTACTAAACACATCTTAGGATTTAGGAATACACGTATCCATGAATTAATTCACCCACGAGAGCAGGTTTGAATCTCACTTTTGAAACTTTGTTGTGTAACTGTGGGCAAGGTACTTCACCTCTGTGGGTCTCAGTGTCCTCATCTGTAAAATGGGAATAATGGTAACCCAGGCTGCTGAGAGTGTGAACTGAGCTGGGCACTCACCCAGCACTCAGCCCAGGCTGAGTTATTCTGCAGCAATGAGCACTGTCTTTGCCTTGCCTGTGGCCTCAGCAATCTCAGTGAATATTTGTGGACTGAATGAATGAGACTTTGTCTTGAACCAAGGGGACAAATGAACTGCTCCACAGGACCCCTCTCACCCACCACCTGGGATTGGCCCTGAGTGTACCCAGAAAGTCTGAGGCCCTGAGAAGTGAGTGACTTGCTCCAGGTCCACACTCAGGGCTTCCGGAGCTGGGACTTGAGTGTATTGTTTCATCCAGACCACGCGCTCTTCACCGCTACGCCATCCATCCCCGGTGAGTCCAGGTTAGTGTCGGGAGGTGGGACTCAAACAGGGCCTGGGGAGTCCTTGCTGCCCAGCTGCAGTCCAGAGGCCGGGGATGTGGTTCAGAGCCGGGAGCAGTGGTACTGAATCCTGAGTCCTTGTGCAGGGAGGCAAGAGGGGGGCAGCGAGGGCTGTGGGGACACCCCTGGTGGGGCTGCCCTCCCTGGAGATGAGAAGAAGAAGGCAAGAGTGTTTGGCCTCCTGCCACGTCTGAAACGGGCTCACGGCTCCAAACACCTAATGGCGAGAAGCTTCTGGGACCGGAGAGACTTCCTGGAGGGAGCCTGCCATTTCCCCGGGCACATCTCCAGAGGGCAGAGGCCTCCCCCTGGCCTCTCCTGCTGGCCCTGCTGCCGCCCATGGACAATGGGCCTCTGTGGGAGGCCTGAGCCCAGTGACAGGGCCTAGGCCTCAACCAGCTCCTGCTTCCTGCCTCTCGGTCCAAACACACTCACTGGGGTCAGCAGGTGTGACGGTGCCTCTAAGTCCTGGCACACCTTGGAAGCCACAGGGCACCATGGCCCTGCCCTCAATGCCACTCAGCTCCCTTCCCCCAACCCCAACTGCTCAGGGCCTCTTTGTCCCAGCCTTTCCTCTTTTCAGCTCTTGGGCCTTTGTGCTGTGTTCCTTCCCAGAATGGCTTGTCCAGCCCCTGAGAACTCCATTTGCCCTGTCTGCTGCAGGCATCTGGAGTCCACCAGCCGTGGATCCAGCCCTGTTCCAGGCTCATCAGCTGTGTGGCTGGGGGGAAAAGGCTCCTCTCTGGGAGCTGCCATTTCCTCAGTTGTAAGATGGGGCTGTTTTGAGGGACACATGACCAAATGTGAAATGCTTAGACCGTCAGTGAAAGTGTTAATCGTTCAGTCTTGTTCGACTCTTTGTGACCCCATGGCCTGTATCCTGCCAGGCTCTTCTGTCCATGGGATACTCCAGGCAAGAATACCAGAGTAGGTAGCCATTCCCTTCTTCAGGGGATCTTCCTGAGTCAGGGATTGAACCAGGTCTCCTGCATTGCAGGCAGATTCTTTGCCGTCTCAGCCACCAGGAAAAGGCGATTATTATTATTGAAATATTAACATCATTGGCCTTCAAGGCCCAGTTCAGAGGCAGCATCTGCTTCAAGCTGCCTGACTGCTGCCCACGGGTGAGTGTCCTCCCCAGCGCTTCAAGTCCCCAAGCTCAAGTGAGGCGCCACACTTCCACAGAAGCTGTAAAGCAAGAGGAGGAGCCAGACCGCCGTGCGAGCAGGCGGCCAGGAGGCAGTGGCAGTGCTCTTGGGCCCTCCTACGGGGGCTCCTGGCCCAGACTGCGGTGAGGAAGGAGCCAAGAGGGCAAAGGGCAGATCTGTGAAGATGCTCCTCAGCAGACAGCTGTGGTCCCCTCCCCCTCGGGCTCAGCGAGGCGAGCAGGGGTGTGTGTCCCAGTCCAGGCCTGGAGGGGTGCGGCCCTGGCCCTGGGACGTGTGGTGGACAGGATCCTGTCTCATTCCCGAGAGAAACGGGCTGAGGAGCTGACGTCATCAGCTCAGGTGGGCAGAGTGGCATTTGAGAGGGAAAAATTACTGCCCTCTGCTCGCTAAGGATGTGGTCAAAGTGTGTGTGTGTCTCTGTGTGTGCTTTTCCAAAGGCCTGGTGTGGACCCTGCAGGAGAGCGATCTGGTCTGGGGCTGATTTCAGTCCTTCCCATTCACATCCTCTGGGCAGTGAGGAAGGGGTGCCAGAGAACCAGAAGCTGGGGTGGCATGTAGGGGGGTCAGCGATTGGAGAAGCTCTGCCCTCCTCTGGCGCGCTGGTTTGAGAGGCCTGGCATGAAGGTGTGAAACACCCCCATGGAGGTGCCCATGAGACTCAACTCTAAACAGTTTCTGCCTCTCCAGGAAGCCAGCTTGCAACAGTACCAATCCAGGTAACTCTCTCCTGCTTCCCGCCCTCTTCTCCCTGCCTGTGATCCATCCAGTTGGAGCCAGAGAGGAAGAAAAGGTGAGTGAGTGTTCCTGTGTGTGTGTGAGAGAGAGAGAGACAGAGAGAGACAGAGAGAGACAGAGAGAGCGAGAGAAACAGAGAGTGAGAGCGAGCGAGCTCCTTTCCCCTGCCAAGCCAATACACAGAAACCTGGGTTAAGTGTGGGGAGAGAGTTTGCTGTTGACCCAGAGCTGTTCACTCCAACACAGCAAAGTGGCAGAGTGGAAAAGACCATCTCTATTCTACACAGCACCAAGAGTAGGGGCCAGAAGGGAGAGAGGAGCAGTATTAACACCCCTGTTTCCCAGATGAGGAAGGTTCCTGGAGAAGGACAGTGACTTGCCCACAGCCTCACAGCCATAACTGTGGAGCCAGGATCTGGACTCAGTTCTCTCTGACTCAGGCAGCCCATTCTGCCCTTCTGTCCCAGCCCAACACATCACCCCAAAGGGGACGAGGGGCACCCTTTTCTTGGAAATCTGTGGAAAACCAGAAAGGGTCTCTGAGAACATGGCAGGGTTAGACAGATGGAAATCAGGAGAACTTGTGGACTTTTTCTGTCTCAGAGGGCAAGAAGGAAGCCACAGGAGACATTCACTCAAATGGGCTCAAGTCCACAATTTGAAAAGGCTCTTTCTTGGCACCAAAAATGCCACCAGAAACATTTTACCTCTTGTGCCAAGTCCTGTTGCAAGGTAATGACTGCTGGAGAAGTCCTCAAGTGTTGGAAGAAATGATGATTAATGAGCTATGTCTGCCGTGAGCAATATAGATGCTATATACCTTCTCCATCCCACTGGCATCCTTGTTGAAGATTTTGCATTCCCTTGCAAAATGGCAGAGATAACTGAGTAGGGAGAAAATCTCTAGACAACACAGAGTTTGCTAAGGCCTTTAGATAAATCAGTTCTTATCTCTGAGCCTTAGGCTGCCCAATTGTTAGATAAGGATGTTGGACTCTTTGATGCTGTGGGTCAGGCTGGCTCTGATAACCTTTGCTTATAGCAGTGGGAGCTTGGTAAATGTGCAGTGTGGAATGACCTTTTCTAAAGAGTAAATTTGTCCTTAGGAAGGCTTATATCCGTGATCCAGGGTGTGCGTAAGTTCTGTCCAAGGGAATTGCCCAGTGATGTGGGCAAAATGAACTGTTAGTGTAAATGAGCAGCATCCTATGGGGCTTCCTGGGACAAACTTTCCCTCTCCCACCCCTGCCTCCTCTCTGTAGAAAAACTTTAGCCTCCTTCTTTGTGTCCCTAAGAGTAAAGTTAGTCAGAATAGCAAGAAAACGAAGAAATAAAGGAAAACGGTGAAGCAAGACCAAATAAGATTAGTTTAGCCATTCTACGGTCGAGTTCCTTTAGTTCCTCCTCTAGAGCTATAGGTAATATCCTGAGCCGTGTCATTTGATCTATGTCACAGATACTGAAACCCCTGCCAGGTGGAAGAAGTTAACTATATGCTGCCCACAAGCATGTCGACCCTAAACCAGCTGGAACCAGGAGGTTGATGATGTGGACAAATAAACCGGATGCACACTGCTACATTATGTATCAGGTGGCACCAGTTTAAATGTCTCTCGACAGGGGATTTGCCAAATAAGTTGTGGGCCACCAGGCAACAGTCGCAAAGCAATATGGAGAAACTAATTAAAGACTCTTAGCAAGTGAAAAAGGAAACAGTTTCTTCTGCTTTGTATAAAAAATTTTTTTTCCATCTAGAAAAATACTGGAAGGAAATACACCCAAAAAGAAACAATGCTTATTTCTTGGTTTGTCTCATCATCGGTGACCTTTACCGTTGTCTTTCTGTTTTTGGAATTAAACAAAGGTTACGCTGAATTCATATTTTGGATCAAAAAACAATCCCATGAAAACGAATAAATAAAGACTGGGTAGAGGACAAGGCGGTGGAGGAAAGCTCATTCTTTTCCCAGAGCTGGCCCACAAGCCCCCACCAACTCAGGATTCCTGGGAAGCACTGTCAGGGACAAGGTTGATAGCTGGAACAAAAGTCCCTTCACTTTAGTCCCGGAACCACCAAGAAAGGAAAAAAAGAAATCTGTCTTGGAACCTCATGGGTACAATCCCTCTTTTGTGGGGCAGGAATAGATTAAGATTCAATGCAAATAAAACTTGGCTAAACCACACTCCTAGATCTAAGAGGGACATTGCAGGAAGGTCAGGTATGTCTTGCCCTTGTAGGACTCACAGTCAAGGGGGTGTGTGTGTGTGTGGGGTCTTACAGGGACAGAAAGGACAGGTCACATGAGGGTCAAAGCAGGGAGAGAGCTAAATACTGTGATTTCTCATGAATGAGGTAGCATGGGATTAGGTGGTGGTCAGCTTGGCCTTGGTAAGCAAGTGCTCTAAGAAAGGGAAATCCAGGCAGAGCTACCGGGATGAAACTGCAATACACCTCCACTCTCCTGGAGTTGCTGTGATGGAGGTCGGCACAGGGGTGTTAGCAGGGCCAGACAAGCAATGCAAAGGCCAGAGTGTGGGACTCAGGCAAAGGGTGTCAGGTGAGAGACCATGCAGCTTGGTCCATGCCTGTCTTGAGTATGACAGTTGCCAACAGCCTGGAGAGGGTGCCCTGCTTGTTTGGGGAGAGGAATGGTTGAGAAGGCTTCGTGGAAGAAGTGACTTTTCATCTGGGCTCGTGAGTTGGAGAAGCTGACATGGAGAGTTAAGAGAAGAGCACTTCCACGTGGAAGGACAAAGAAAGGAGGTGGGTTTTGGAGAGTGAGTCTGGGGCTTGTCTGTCTCTTCCTTTGGAGAAAGAGGACAAAGAAGGCTTTCTTGACATAAGAGAAGCCATTTTGGCTTAAGCCATTTTATGATCTAAACTTGGCCACAGTGCTTGCCCTTGAACAGGTCTCAGTAATCAATGATTTCAAGGGAAGTGAGTGAACGCAGGAACAGGAAAAGCTGTCAAGTAACAATAGCTCAGTGACAAAACAGAGTCCAATTTCCTCCTTGTGGGATATACCTAACAATCTCATACAGTCTTTGAGTTCTGCAGGAACTCAGGCCCCCACTCAGGCGTGGATGGAATGATGATGTTGGCCTTCCTGACTTCAGTCAGCTAAAGCTCGGACTCTGAGGACCTTGGCCCCAAGTCTGTGCTGAATTCACCTCTGCTCAAGCCCTTCACAAATACACACGTACCCTTAGCTTTAAACTTCCCCAATTTTGTTATTCAGGGAGACACTGCTTTGGGAAAAAAGCCCGGTGTTTTTGCTGGCTGCAAGTAACAAGTCCTTACTTCTGATCTTTGGCTAGGTTGTGTCTTTTGGCTCAACACCCACCAAGCATTGCAACCAGTTTTGGGGTAACATCTGAGCCCTGCGATGAAACAGAATGGATGGCAGGGGAGTGGGCTTGGGCCATTTCCATTGGAAACAAGACCCGAGGTTGGAGGTGGATGATGGGAACTGAGCACTAGCAGGGCGGGGGTCCTAGTAGCCCCTTGGCTCACCCCAGAAAGCCGCAGGCTGCAATGGAGCTTCCCTCAGGCAGAAGGAGAGTGTGGTCTGGCCTCCTAAACCAGGCCTGTGGAATGCTGATTCTCTGAACTCTGACGCCAGGTCTCCCGGGGCCTCTGTCTGTATCTCTCACACAGACTGGCTTCTCTATGTCTTTATCTCTTTCTTCTTGTCTCCTTCTGTCTCTCTTTCAATCTCTTGGGGGCCATATTGGAGGCCCCTGGAGAGAGCTAAGGAGGGCCCCGTGGAGAGCACAGATGACCCTCTACTGTCAGAAAGGGCTTGGGCCCTGGCCTCGTCCCTGAGGTCATTCAGCAGCGGCTGATTTTGGCTCAGCTGTGGATGTGGGAATGGAACCACACAGACACATAAGCCCTTCCCAGGCCTGTTCTAAGCACCTATTAACTCACTTAACCCTCAAAATGTTAGGAGAACCACTAATGAAAGCCACTGCCCACCCCCACACCTCCTGGCCAGGCACCATAGTAATCACTTTACTATTACTAACCACAGTAGTAACCATGAGCTATCATACAACAGGAGGTCCTGGTAAGGAATAGGGAACGAACAACACCAACCAGAAGAACTCGGGAAATGTCAAAAGGAGAAAGGAGATTTCAGTCCATATGTCCTACCAGCCTTTCAGCATCCTTCTCACTGGAATCCATCTTAGCTGAGTGATGCACATGGCCAGGAAAGACCCTGAATCAGAATGACTGGGCAGAGACAAGTCATAAGTTGTCTCATTACCGTAAAGCCTGAGACTGTGAGCCACGTGGTAGAGCAGTTGTCCTGAGTTCCCTTGCCCTCCCACCCTCTGCTCAGGCGCCCCTTCCTAATAAAATCTCATGCTTTGCCAGCATGTGCATCTCCTTGGACAATTCATTGTTGAGTATGAGATGAGAGCCCACTCTCAGGCCCCAAAGGAAGCCCTCTTTCTGCAATAAATGGCGACTCTGGTGGGATCTCTTCTTTGCCACGACTGACATCCCGATCACTTGGGGCACTTGGGAACAAGCTTGCCTGCCAATGGACCAGACCCAGTGGTCACTACCTGGGACCCTTTGTCCCTGGTCTCCTCCTGATGCAGATGGTTGGTCAGAGTGCCCTGACCCTGACTGGGTAAGGAACAAGAGACTCTGTTGACCTCTTTCCCTTTCCTCTTTTCAACTCCTCCTATCCTACTCTTTTTTCTTCTGCTTTTATCCTGAATGCAGGAGTCTGGCTGGGTGGTCTCAGCCTGATCTGAGGGTCGGAGCCTGATCACCTCTGGTGGGCAGTGAACTCAGATTCTGATCTCATATCTGGTTTCTGATTTCTGCTAGGGTCGAGTTCCTGAACTTCATTCCTTCCTGGAAACCCAAGGGAAAGTCCTGTAATATCTGAGGATGGCAGGTGGCAGGAGACGTCTGTAAGGTCACCTCTTTTGTCCCTTCTCCTTACCCACTTCTTTCAACCTGCCTTTCTTCCCTCTCTTTGAAATCTTTGAGGATCTGTGCTATTTCCATTTACTCTCAGTGCTCAGATCTGAAGTTCTGTGTCTCTGTAGGAGGTTTTCTGAGAGATTCTAATTTTGTATTTAAGGGAGTGTGTGATGAGGATGGTTTTGCCTATTTGTGTCTCATGTTAATACTTTGTGTTGTGTGTTGTGATGTGTGATGGCCATTTTGCCTTGTGAAATGGGAAATTCTGCTTCTGTTCCACGGCAAAGCTGTCTTCAGTGAATTCTGTCTGACTGGAAATATTTTAGCTGTGAGCCTATGACTAAGAAAGAGATGATATTTTATTACAACATTATATGGCCATGATATTGTTTAGATTCCAGAGAAAATTGGTTTAGGTAAAACTCTTGAAAATTCCCAAACTATAGTTTTTTTGCCTATAAAAGGCAAGCTTGATAAAAATGTCTTTTCAGAATTCTGACCTTGGAACAAGTCCTACTAGGAGAACTTCATTTTCTCTCCCTGTACCTTGAGACCTGGAGATGGAAATGGCAACCCACTGAAGTATTCCTGCCTGGAAAATTCCATGGACAGAGGAGCCTGGTGGGCTACGGTCCATGGGGCTGCAGAGATGGACATGACTGAGGTCCTGAAACCAGGGCTTTCAGGAAACACTTATCTTATCTAGACCATCTCTAATTCCTAAGACTGAGGGAAAAAAATATAACAAGGAAGAAGCCTTTTAACAGGTTATGTATTCCAACTGTTGCTTATAAACTAGTGAGTTTTATATTATAATTTCTGATTCATGAGAAAGTTTAGAAAGTGAAGCTATGAGATCTCACATTGTGTCTGTCTTTATGCTTATGTGTGCGTTATCTTTGACTTTACTTTTGGAGGGTGTTATCAAAGCTAATTTGTCAATGAGCTCTATTTAGTTGGCTTAAAGAAATTAAGTCCTTATATAAATTCTGCAAAGTACAGAAGGTAACTGGCCAGAATTTGTTTCAGATTCATGTAAACTGGGAAATATTTAGTATTAAATTGTCTGGAATTAATGTATAAACTTGATCTAATGAAAACAGATATACTTTTACAGTCATCAACATTAAGTGTCATGCTTTTACTGGGTCTAGGTTTAATAAAAATTAAATAAGGTTTTATTATATCTGTTACAAATTTGTCAGCAAGAAAAATAACTTGGTATAATGAAATTTTATAAGTGAATTAAATGCAAATGAGATAAGAGCTTTTAGGTAAACTCCGTAGGAATAATTATGTTTTAAGAATATCTATCTAAAAATAGTCTCTCTAGATTTTGGTAACCTGAAATTCCAATGTTGTGACCTTTTAAGTCATCTGGTCTGTATTTGCCTTTCACATTTTTATTGTTTCTTTGGCTAAGTGAATAACTATTGTTTCACAGTGATTTTTGATCCTGTCTGACTGAGTTTTGTCAAGGAAAATATCGAAAAGGTTTCATTTTGATATTTTCTTAACAAAACTTCCTAGAGAAAATTCTGATGAAGTCCTTTTGACCTCTAGCTAACTCTGGGATTCTTCAATGGGCTCCTGAAACACCCCAAGGAGAGATATTAAACAAATCAGGTTCATGTGGTGTGTTCAAGTACATGGGCAATATTGTCTGATGAGTAGTAAATCTTAAGTTTTATTGTTTGGTAAGTGTCATTAATATAGATATCCTAGAAATTATGTGGAGTTTCTAAAATTCTGATATGTCTTGGTAAGATATTATCAATTATGATTCTAATTATTATCTGCAAGTGTTGTATGTTACAGCAATAGCCAAGTTTATTTGTCAGTTACATTGTAATCTGTTTTTTTTTTTCACTGTGGGTTTTAAATCTTTTTGTCATTCATAGACACTTACAGTTTCACTCTAAACTTTTTGCAAAAATGCTCCCTCCTCAAGAAGATTTGTAGAAAGAATTTTTGGATAAATACAAGTTTCTGACTATCATGCCATAATGCCGAGAAAAAGAAAGCAAGTGAAAGTTGCTTAGTCATGTCCCACTCTTTGCAACCCCTGGGCTACAGTCCATGGAACTCTTCAGGCCAGAATACTGGAGTGGGTGGCCTTTCCCTTCTCCAGGGGATTCCTAACCCAGGGATTGAACTGGGGTCTCCTGCATTGCAGGTGGATTCTTTACCAGCTGAACCATAAGGGAAAGCCCACCATAAAGCTGAACTAAGAAACTGAAGAATTCTAATGGGAAACCTGCGTGCATGCATGCTAAGTTGATTCTGTCATGTCCGACTCTTTGCAACCCTGTGGACTGCAGCCTGCCAGGCTCCTCTGTCCGTGGGATTCTCCAGGCAAGAATACTGGAGTGGGTTGCCATGCCCTCCTCCAGGGGATCTTCCCGACCCAGGGATTGAACCTGCGTCTTTTATGTCTCCTCCATTGGCAGACGGGTTCTTTACTGCTAGCGCCACCTAGGAAGCCCTGATAGGAAACCTGACAGCTTCATAAACTATTAACAAAAAGGATTAGTTACATACGATTGAGTGAACTAGTGAATATAGTTATAATTTTTATGGTTTCCATCTGAAAAATTATTGGTTTGATCTGTGTTTTCCAGGTGTAAGGAAAATCTTCCCCTCAAACTCATTATGACTTAAAGTCACTTGGTAAATTATACCTTTGAAAACAGAATTGAAACACTTACCTTTTCTCTCTGTCCAATCCATACAGAGATTGGGAACTTTCAGGTTCCCAGCAGTTTTATAGGATACATTAGGAAGGCTAACTCACTAACAGGTACAGAAATCTCAAGGTATGTTGGCAACCTTGAAAAGGGAGAAATTCACCTTGACCTGTCAGATGATATCTGTGACAAGCTCTTGGCATGACTTTCCTAGCCCTGAGAAGTCTTGTAAAAGTTCAGTCTGAAACTCTATAAAAGTTTCAGCAAAGCAAAATAGGCCTATATCATCAATTATAGTTTATATAAATCATCAGGCCAAGTTTATTGAGACCAGGCTTATTTTGCAAACAGATTAGTCTTAATTTGGCTATATTTGGTAAAAACTGAAACTGTTTGTTACTCAGTCATGTCTGACTCTTTGTGACCCCATGAGCTGTAGCCTGCCAGTCTCCTCTGTCCATGGGATTTCCTGGGCAAGAATACTGGAGTGGGTTACCAGTTCCTTCTCCAGGGGGAGATGGGATCTCCTGACCCAGGGATCGAACCCTGGTCTCCTGCATTGCAGGCAGATTCCTTATTGTCTGAGCCACCAGGGAAGCCTGGTACTTTGGTAAAAATGAGGTTGATTATAGAGATAAAAGAGATTATGTTTCAGTGGATATTAAATTCCAGTTCCATTAACGGAGGTCTGTATTTACTAAGACTCACCTTGAAACAATGCTCAAACAGAGGAGAAACTACACTCCTACTAGCATAAGAAGAAGACAACATCAGAAGTAGTTCAAGGTCCTCGATCTGACTCACATCATTATTTATAATGTTTTCTTGACTTCTTGAACTTTACATGTGAATCAAATGTTTTTCTACCATGGGCACGATCCAATGCTATGTTTAAAAATCAATCCAATTTTAGGTTTGTGACCAATTACAGCATTTCTGAGTTACCTTGGTAGATTTCTCCACTCTAAGGCTCTGATTGGTTGGCTTTTAGGAAATATATTTTAAAAGAAAAAAGTCATAGTCCTGTTCAAGACACTATTTATATTACTAGGTAGAATTCCCTCATCCAACAAACTAATAATGCCTGCTCTGATCCTTGCCATAAACACGAATTTTCCTCTATATTCAAGCTCAATCAGAGCAACAGGCAAAATTGAGCTTGGAATAAAAGGAATAAAACCCCCCAAAATTATGGGATGGGTTTATGTACAGTATGGTAATTTAAGTTTAAAGGCTTCTCTATATTGGGAACAGTTAAATCATACTGAGGATAATCAGTCTAGTAAACTAGAAAACTGGGCTGGGTGGCTTATGGACAGTGCCAATACATAATTTCCCTTAAAGACAAGGACTGGTACAGACAGACTAAGTCAGAGACCTGAGATATACTGGGTTGCACCTAATGGAAGTTCTTGACTTATATTCTTACTTATGACCTTACCAATACTGCTTGCTATATTATTTTATATATTGCCTGTTTTATGAAATTGTTTCTTTCATTACCAAATGTATGACTAAACCTCTGATAAAATGATGATATAGTCCTGTATGAGATCAATGATTATAATAGTGTACCTCTAGATATGGGAAGAGGCAACAGGGGGAGTATTTTCCTGGACATAAGGGACTCGTAAGACAGATGGTCCAGAGACCTTTGGCTACTGTTAATAAGACCTGGTCCAGATTTTTGGCCACTGTTGATAAGACCTAGCACCTTGAGTGGCCTATTACTGAGACTTTTGCCAAACCTGGGCGTGAACATTCCTAGCATCGTGGGATGAAATGGTCATAAACTGCTCCTCAAGCCATGGTTGTCTTCACGACCCTGAAGGGGCCCTGCCAACTGCAAACTGGCACTTGCTGTCAGTCTCTGCAAGAATTAGGTCAGTGGCCACTGACCTTCAACATACCTTGAACGGAGTTCAGGGTGGAGATCAGGAATGAAGCAACTTGTGCTCTGGGAAAAAACTGGCAGAACAGGCCTCTAGATAGTTAGGCACGTTCAGAAAATGATTTTTAAGAGCCCAAGCTCTTGTATCTTCTCATATATAGAAAAAGCATCAAAATCATTAACTGTGGGTGACATCTGCTTTGGCCATTAAGGAGAGAAATGCAGTTGAAAGTAAAAATGGAGTAGCTGTGGTTCAGATGTCCAAGGTAATACTAGGCGGCATTATAGACCCGACTCTAGACAAGTCCTTGAATTAGGAAGAACTTGAGTTTTCTGAGCTGTGTCAGACTTGGGATGCCACCAGCCACTCTCAAAACAATGTCTGCTGGCAGTGGGTAGCTGTAGTTATGGTTTCAAGGTATCTTCTTATAACTATTAAATTTTTAGAAAATGAAATTGCTTTAGATCAGATATTAGGAGAAAAAGGAAATGTGTAGTGGCCAATGGCTGAAATTATGTATATATTAATACCACATTGGAAGTTAAAATCTACTTAGATAAAAGTTCTAGTTATCACTTCTCCTCCAGCTACTAATTGAGTTTGTTACACTAAAATAGAGGATCAAGGGGTTGAAATTTTAATCATATGAGACTCAGATCCATGGCCTGGAACTCAGAAATATGTCCAGTTCAATGTCTATTCTCCAAATTGAGGCAGGACTATGCCCATTTTGGCAGAAGTGGCCAGAGATGTCATCACCCAGTTCCCTAAATTGAGACTGAGCAGGACTCTGTGGGCCTCTGGAGAACAGAGACCAAAAATAAAGGCAAACTTGGGATGCTGGAAACGTACCACCAGAGCATCACGAAGCTTTAATGGTTTCAGCCAGCCTGGGAACTGGGTGCCCTCCATGCACACACCACACATACACTCCTTGTATAAATCTCTCCTTGTTTGACTTTTATAGTCTCGGAACAGCCCTGCCACCTCTGAGGGCTCACTATCTGCCAGATACAGCCTCCACCTGCAAGGTCATGGCTATTCCCCCATTATTATTGTTGTTTAGTAGCTAAATCATGTCTGACCCTTTGTGACCCCACGGACTGTAGCCCCTCAGACTCCTCTGTTCATGGGGTTTCCCAGGCAAGGGTACTGGAGTGGGTTGCCATTTCCTTCTCCAGGGGATCTTGCCAACCCAGGGATCAAACCCTAGTCTCCTGCATTGGCAGGTGGGGTCTTTACCATGGAGCCACCAGGGAAGCTCTCCCCATTGTACATAAGGAAATGGAGGTACACAAAGTGGGAAGACTGGCTCAAGTTCACACAGCTTTGGGGACACGATGGCAGGATCTGAACTCCAGTTCATCTGCCTCTGAAACGTGTGCTCTCAACCTTCCAGCCATCATCTCCTGTGCTTTGTGCACCAGCTTCCCTTGCCTGCCACAACTGCCTTTACATTTTACAATATCTGCCCGCCCTTGAGATTACTATTTACTCAGCATGCATTTCGGTAAGGGGAATCAGTTTCAAACGTAAATACATTTGATTTTCCACTTCTAACAGAAAATTGTATAACACTACCAAAAGTGAAAGAACAAGATCGCTTCTCAGAAAAAAAGGTGACAGCAGGATTACAGTGATGAGCTAATGGCTATAATTAAGATAAGATAAAGTCTATAATTAAGCTTATGCACCTTTGTTTGAGTTAACCCATTTAAGCCCACTCCAGTGCCTGGAGTTGGGCACTATTTTATCCTCATTTTGTGGATGATCCCCCTTCAGAGAGGTGACATACTTTTTCTAAAGCCACAGTGAGCCACAGCATTTGTGGGGTTCTAGCTGGGAATGTCGCCCGCTCAAGGCACCTGGGGGTAGAACAGGCAGTGGTTGGAGAGGCGTTCAAGACGTACCCGAATTCTGCGGAGGACTGAGAAAGAGCAGAAGGGGAATCCCGTTTCTCACTCCCAGCCGTGGTGTGGGAGGCAGCCCGGCTTCTGGAAAACCTGCACCAAGCTCTCTGTGACGCACCAAGAAAGGTGAGGAGCTCTTTCTGAGTGTGACTGACCTGGAGGACAAATCTCTTACCATGTGGGTGGCTGTGTCCTTTGGCATCAGTGGAGAGGCTCCAAAACCCAGACCAAGTGAGTTCTCAAATCTCTTTGTGTCTTTTCTGAACTTGGGACCTCCCTGGCCTGTGAATGTCTTGCTTTGGGCTTATCTCGACTTCCTGGAGGCTGGAAGGAGAGCACAGGGACCCATCTGGTACCTCCCTCGAAGTCACCCCACGGAGATTCCTGTGTTCACTCGGTCACCCGGTCCTCCAGGAGAGGAGAAAGAGGGAATTAGTGGGCGACCCAGGAGACCCACCTGGGAGTTGGGGGCATCACAGGGCCTCTTTTCAACATTCTCCCTTGTGTTGGGAAAGGTCGTTCAGGACACTCTCCTGCCCATCATCTCTGCACTTTCAGGATCTGCAGCTCCTGGGAGAGGTCATTCTGGGCTTTCACGGGGCCCTGACTTCTGGCCTGTTTTCAGTCATTTCTCACCTTCCTAGTCGCCTCTGGAGTCTCCCCCAAATGGTGTTTCTGGCCTCCTGGTCCTCCATGCCACTGCCAGGCCTCAACTCAGGCCTCATCATTTCTTCCCTGAGGCAACTGCAGTCAGGCAACTGCAGTCTGGCCCCCTCATACCTCCTCTCTGCAGTATAGCCAGACCTAGTATTTTCTTAAGAAAGTTTCAAACACAGAGCAGTTAGTTTTACATATAACACTACACGTTACCACCTAAATTCTGTCCATCCATATTTGTTTGATGCATTTCAGACTAAATTGCAGATGTGAGTACCCTTCCCACCAAGTCCTCAGCACGTGTGTGGTGACCTGGAATTCAACCTTGCTTGCAGTTGGGCTCTCAGCTTGAAGGAGACCAAGGTGTACCTGTTTCTGGTTGTCTGGCACCTGGAATTCAACATAGGCTGCCTCTTCTATTGATGTTCAGGTTCACCCCAATGAGATCAAAGTCGTGTGCCTGTAAGAAAGTGGGGGCCACGTCTGCCCTGGCCTCCCAGATTGGCTCCCTGGGTCTCTCTCCAAAAGAGTTTGGTGATGACATTGCCAAGGCAACTGGGGACCAAAAGGGTCTGAGGCTTACAGTGGAACTGACCGTTCAGAACACACAGGCTCAAACATCACAGCCCTCAAGGAACCATGCAGGGACAGAAAGGAGCAGAGAAACATTAAGCACTTTGGAAATATCACTTTTGATAAGGCTGTCGACATTGCCTGATAGATGCACAATGGTCTTTAGCTAGGGAACTCTCTGGAACCATTGAAGTGATCCTGGGGGCTGTCCAACCAGTGGGCTGCAATGGGAAAACTTTCAGTACACAGTGAGAAGTACAGATCTTAAGAGTTCATTTGCTGAGATTTGACAAATATGTGCACCTGTGTAACCCAAACCTGTATCAAAATACAGAATTTCGCCATCCCCTTAGAAAGTTCCCTTTCGCCCCTTTCCAGTCAATTTCACACCCTCTGTCCCCATAGGGGGAGTGGGTTCTCATTTTTTCCTACCGTAAATTGGGTTTGTCTGTACGTGGTTTTCATATAAACAGAACATGCTGTATGTACCCGGCTGCACCTGGCTTCTTTCACTCAATATACAATGATCTTATTTACTTATTCTTTTATGTGCTTATTGTTTGCACTCCTCCCCCGTCACTGGACGAGGAGCTCATGAGAACTGCAACTTGGCCCTGTCCACTGAATTGACCCCAGCACATTGCCACACTATGTGGCACAGAGTAGGGGCTCAATACGTGCTGGCTGAAAGTGCAGCAGTGGTTGCCAGTGCCTGCACTGTTTTTTTAGAAAAAGTCTTTAAGAAAATCAAGTATAAAAATGATACACAGAGGAGACTTCCCTGATGGTCTGATGGTTGACTTCATGTTTCCAATGCAAGGGGTGTGGGTTCAATCCCTGGTTGGGGAACTAAGATCCTGCATGCTGCACAGTGTGGCTGAAAACAAACAAAGAAACAACTAACTCACTAAATAAAATAAAATAAAAATAAAATTAAAAAAATGGCTTTATAAAAAAGGAAAAAAGAGGTGTATGCTAGGTTAAAGGCATAACAAAGTAATTTAAAAATGATACATACATACACAAAGATTTGTGCATTTCATTTGATATACATTTTACCTTAAAGTTAAAAAACATGCACAGCTACCGAACTCTAGTCAGTGAAATGTCTCCTGAAGTGTTTAAAGACATAGTGGACCGCAATCTGCAATTTACTTTGAAATGCATAAAAAATAAGATGGAAGGATGGGTAGACCTTTATGTGATAGGGCAAGTATGGAAGATTGTTCATTATAGAATCTAGGTGTAGGTATATGCGGGTTTACCGTAATTATTTGCAATTTCCTGTATGTATAAATACGTTTGTAGTAAAATGTTGGGGGAAAGTCATATATACATAGGATAAAAATTTCACCAATACAGAAGGATGTTGAGTGAAGCCCAGGTGCACAATTTCCTCATTCCAACCACTCTACTCCCTTGGAGTTTTATTCATTGTAGATACTTCCTGGTCTGTCCTTCCAGAAAGGACTTATCCTTTTGCAACAGTTGTAGAAGGATCAACCTGCTCCGTGTTTTGCACCTTGTTCCCTCACCCATCATTAACGTGTCTTGGAGGTTTTCCCCACATCAGCACACATAGTTTGAGTCTTTCATTTCACAGGCTGTATCGTACCATAAACTTTCCCCCTTGTCTCCAGTAGTGAGCATCTCATGCACATGAATTCACACCCTTTTCAGTGCCAGATGGTGCCTTGAGCCGGTCCTCCCACAGCTCTGATCATCTGCTATGAGAGGGAGTAGAAAAGCGCAGCACAGAGTTGTTCCACTCTCAGGCACAGGGACTGGCCTTTCCCAACCTCGTATTAGTCCATCATCTGCGTCAGATTGTCCCCCAAGGGGGTGGGACCCATCCTGTTGGCTGAAAGCTGTTCTCTAGAGAAAGGGGAGCTGTGAGGCTCTGCCCAGTTGAGGAGGGGTGGCGGGGAGAGTGCCAGCATCTGTAGCCCACTCGTTTCATTGCTTGGGGCCGACTTGCTATTCATATTAAGTTTGCTCTCTGCGGGCTCAGCCACTCCAGAATTCTAGGTGATATGGACTGGACTGTATCCCCCTAAATTCATATGTTGTAGCCCTAACCGCCCAATGCCTCAGACTGTGACTATATTTGGAGACAGGGCCTTCACCGAGGTGATCAAGTTAAAATGAAGTCATTAGGATGGGCCCTACTCCAGCTGGCTGGTATCCTAATAAGAAGAGGAGATCACACCAGAGGTGAGGTTGCATGGAGGAGCCACCATGTGAAGAAGCAACAAGAGGCAGGACACCTGTGAGCCAAGGAGAGAGCCTCAGAGGAGACCAGCCCTGCCGGGACCCTGATCTTAGATGTCCATCCTCCAAACTGTGAGAAAATACATTTCTGTAGTATTTTCTTGTGGCTGCCCTACAAAACTGATGCAGTCATAACTCATGGGACGTTTCCAGACTATTAATAATTGGAGTCCATGGTATTGCAGCGGATCATAAGGCCTCAGCTGATACTCTAAATGCTGTCTGTTCTCAGTTGTCCTAATCCTCAGCGTTTCTGCTGGGCCAAGAGGCTGGTTGGTCACCTGAATGGACGGTACCACATCAGGTACTCAGTGCTGGTCCTTGTTGGTGGCAGGTCATACATCCCTTCAGTGGCAGTTACTAAAGCTGCATTGGCATTCTCAGTCTCTAAATCTTATTTCTTCCAGGTCCATGATTAAATTATTAAGGCATTTTCTTCAGCGCACAAAACAGTGACTGACTACCTGGCCATTTCTCTCTTTTCTCAATTGGATGACCTCGTGTGCAGCCTGAAGTTTGCCCACTTCAGGATTTCTTCTCATTCTCATCTTTCAGGGTCACTCCTGAGTGAGCAGAGCTATAGGGAAACAGCATCTGCTTTCAGTTTACACCAGCCTCTTAAAGGACCGTGCTCAGGTTTTTTTCTCCTCCCTCAGCTGGTCACGTAGCCATAGGTGTGAACCAAGAGAGAAATGGGAGGGCAAAAACACGAGTAGGTGACATGTGACGTGGGAGATGGATGTCTGGCCTCATGCTCAACTTATTCTTGCAGCTTATTTATGCCCCCTGGACCTTAAACTCAAGCTAGATGTACTACTTCTACCTGATGTTGGATGGTTATAGGTCCTGCCTGACCTTACAACTTGCTGGATAACTGTGCCTAGTGCATGATGGGAAGCTCTGGCCTCACGGTCACTTGATGACCCAGTGAGGAGCTGTTTTTTTCTAATGGTGTACAGTTCTCTGTTGAAGATAGCATGGGGTTTGTCAAACACTCCACATGGCATCTTTATCTATCACAGATACTTCTAGTACCATGAGTTCTGTCTCATCACGTGGCTCAAACAAGTGCTGCTTGAACTGCAGCCTGAAGCTGCTGCAGAGCCCTCGACTGCTCTGGGCTCAACTCAAAACTTGCACAGAGTAGATGCTCAATAAATATTCCCCTCTCTGGGGGAATGGAATATAGGGGGGAGATACAAATGCAAATGCCAGTAGGGTAAATTTTCCAGAAAAAAAAAATACAGAAAGCCCGGTTAAATTTGGATTTTAGCTCACAAATGAATAATTCATAGTTTAAGTATGTCTCATGCAATATTGGGGACATACACACAAAATATTCATTGTTTGTCTGAAATTCAAACTCAACTAGTTGTCCGGTACTTTTATTGGTAGATCAGGCACCCTACTTTTAGGGCCAAGCATCTAATAGCGTAAGACAGTTTGGTATGCTGGAGGTGGGGGAATAGGTGAATGCATTTGCAATCAGTACCCAATAGGAGAATAATCAGTAAAAATGAAAATGTGCTGATCTGGCTGGAGGATAGGGAGTCTGTAACCCCTGGCAAAGAGCTTGAGCTCTAGAGTTTGACTTCCGGAATCTGAAACCTGAATCTGCTGCTCACAGTCTGGATGACCTTAGGTCATAGAGTCCTCATCTCTGGGTGAGGATTAAATAAGATTTTGCCTTTAAAGTGTTTAGTAAGTTGCCAGGCTCACCATTAAGTCAAAGTGAAAGTAAAGTTGCTCAGTCGTGTCCGACTCTTTGCGATCCCATGGACTGTAATCTGCCAGGCTCCTCCGTCCATGGGATTTTCCAGGCAAGAGTACTAGAGTGGGTTGCCATTTCCTTCTCCAGGGGATCTTCCTGACCCAGGGATTGAACCCAGGTCTCCTGCATTGCAGGCAGACGCTTTACCCTCTGAGCCACCGGGTCACCATTACTGCCAAATAAATGTTCATTTTCAAGATGACTGCTGGGTTGCCATGCAACAGCTCTCTCTGGTGGTCACAGGGCTATGCGAAAGTGCTGGCTAGGGCCCTGGAGGTCTACTTGGCTTTTGGCTATCCAGATGCCTGGCTTTCTAGGCATCAAGACACTGGTCCCCCATTAGAGGATCTGAGGATCTGATCCCCAGATTCCAATCATTCACTTGTCACCTCCATGATTTCTGCCCCAAACCAGCCACCATTACCTTATTACTCAGTATTCCTCCTTTCAATTGTCTATTTTTAAATAAAATCCATTGTAATAGGAAACCTCACAATTTTCAGTTAAAAGTCCCAGCATCATCAACTTTCAGAAATAGAATGTAACCACAAAATAGATATAAGTGAAACAGAAAAATGTGAAATTTTATGAAAAAATATGGTGAGAATTGGAGGATCTCACTTTCTCTCTCGATTGTAGCCAATTCACCCAAAGTAGTCAAGACAGACTAGCTCCCAAGTGAGACTTTCTTCATGCTGCAGTCACAAGAAGGGAAAAAGAAGAAACAGAGAACAAAAAAGTTTCCCCGTTGGGATTTCATGCTCTGTCTGAAGTCATCTCACAAACCATCAGCGCTGGAGGAGACACAGAGAGGGCAGAAATGTTAAAACTGTGCCCTTTATCTCCACTTCAGTCAGAGTATTTCTACTTTTATCTGATTTGAATGTAGTGGGAAGGAAAAGCTGCTTTTAGACAAACAGTCAAAATAACACCAACACAAAATCCAAACTGGATTGCAGCCACTTTCACCTTACTGGGAGGCTCAAGATTTTAACTAGGGAGCAAAGTCTCGTTTGCTTAGGAAAACATGCTTCTGTGCCTTTGGCCACTGAGTGCAATGCCCAGGGAAGCATCTGGAATGGAGAGGGGGACAGTGGTTTTTAAAACATGTCCACAAATTCTTTGATGTGCCCTTCAAAGACTAATTCTCCCTTTGGGGGTGGAACGGGTTTAGTGACACACTTCTAATGAAGAGAAGATAGTAGAAGGTGANGTGCCTTTGGCCACTGAGTGCAATGCCCAGGGAAGCATCTGGAATGGAGAGGGGGACAGTGGTTTTTAAAACATGTCCACAAATTCTTTGATGTGCCCTTCAAAGACTAATTCTCCCTTTGGGGGTGGAACGGGTTTAGTGACACACTTCTAATGAAGAGAAGATAGTAGAAGGTGACGATGTGTGACTTTTAGAATGAGGTCACAAAAGATTCTGCAGTTTCTCTCTTTCCTTTTCTCAGATCGCTTGCTCTGGGAGAGGCCAACTGCCATGTTGAGAGGACACCCAAGCAGACCAATGGAGAGATCTGAGANGGTGGAACGGATTTAGTGACACACTTCTAATGAAGAGAAGATAGAAGGTGACGATGTGTGACTTTTAGAATGAGGTCATAAAAGATTCTGCAGTTTCTCTCTTTCTTTTTCTCAGATTGCTTGCTCTGGGAGAGGCCAACTGCCATGTTGAGAGGACACCCAAGCAGACCAATGGAGAGATCTGAGAGGCAAAGTACTGAGGGTAGATTCAGCCCTGGTTAAGTCTTTGGAAGACGCAGTCCTGGAAAACATTTTAATTGAAACTTCATGGGAGACTCTGAGCTAGAACCACCTAGCTGTTTCTATATTCCTGACCCACAGAAACTGTGATAGAATAAATGTTTATGGTGTTAAGCCAAAAAGTTTTGGGGTAATTTGTTACACAGCAATAGATAACTAATACAAGGGGAAACTAAGGGAGCCAGGTACTTAGCTGCAGCAAAAATAAAACTCTCTCCTGGGGAGAGAGTTTTCTTTTGAAACAAGGCCTCAAATACTAAAAGTTTCCCATTTCATAGCTTAGAAGACCGATTCCCAAAGAGGTGGATGCCATGCAGTGAGTTCTGCTCTGCTGCCTTGTAGCTAAAGCCCAAGAGGGCTATGGGATTGTGACTGGTCTTGGCTGCTTTGCATTCAGGGTCACATGCCAGTAGGGGTGGGGTCTGAACCAGCGTTCTGTCTCTGGCTCTTGCTCCACTGCCTTGTCAACTGCCCGGGTTCTCAACTGTGTTCCTAAGAGGAGTAGGAACCCTCCCTGCACCCTTGCATCTTTTTAAAAAATACTCCTTTATTTATTTTTGGCTGTGGTGTGTCTTTGGGGCTGCGAGGGCCTTTCTCTAGTTGTGGCAGATGGGGTCTACTCTCTAGCTGGCTTGGGTGGGCTTCTCACTGTGGTGGCTTCTCTTTGTTGCAGAGCATGGCTCTAGGGCATGTGGGCTTCAGTAGTTGGGGTGCACAGGCTCAGTAGTTGGGCTCTTGGGCTCTAGAGCACAGGCTCAATAGTTGTGGTGCATGGGACTAGTTGTTCCGTGGCGTGTAGACTCTTCCTGGGCCAGGGATCGAACCGTTGTCTCCTGTATGGGCAGGTGGAGGTCATAGGACAAACTGCCTTATCAAAATCTGGAGAGACAGAGAAATACATAGAGTTATAGCCAAGAATAGCTTACCTGAAGCAGAGACTGCTGGAACTGGAAACTTGTAGGAACATTAATGTATAATCAGGCCTCCAGCCAAAATTAATGGTAGCTAAATATCTTAGATCACATTTATAAAATAATTGTAATAGTGTGATTCTAGGTATGGGAAGAGGCAATAAAGGAAATATCTCCTGGATTCTGTTTGGTTAAAAGGTTAAAAAAAAAAGATAATTATGACAAGTTCCTAAAAACTTGAATGTGGACTAGCTTGAGAGTCCACAAGACTCCCAGGGATCCAGTCTTAAGGCCTGTGTACCATTCTGACAAATGTCCTTAGGGAAAAGACAGTTCATATTGACTGGCTGAACTCTGAGTCGGGTCATGTCAAGACAGCCTTGGGAATGGGCTCATCCAGGGAACTAATGGGTCAAATAATGACAGTTCTCTGGGAATGAGGCTTTGAAGTTGTTCGATCAATCCCCTTCTGCTGGCCTCCACTGGTTGCCAGGCTACTGGTTTTCACCAAGATTATGGGATTTTAGTTTTCAAGTCTACTGTGGAACTGGAAAGTAGGAGATGGGTAAGATAAAATGTCACAAAGCTTGATAAAATGTCACAAAGATTCAGCAATCTTTACTGAATAAACACCTCCTCCCCACCCAGATGCTGCAAGTCTTTTATTAATTTTAAGAGTTCTGAAAAAATTGGTTCTGACAATTTTTGCCAGTTTTCTGATTGCTTAGATAAGAGACAATTTTGGACGTCTTTAACCTGCCATTGCCATTGCCACCAACATCCTTGTGGAGAGTTTTAAAAAATGTGAAAATGTCACTACTAAAAGTCGTAAAATGTGCTCTGACTAACCAGGTCACTTGGCAGACTGTCTTGTATCCAGGGGAATGTTAGACTGGTTAATGAGAAATTGAAATTGTTAGGGGAGAGAAAAGACCCACTAGTAAGCTATGGGAAGAAGTCCAGGGAGCAGTGGGAGGAAAATGGTAACCAGAGATAGGCAGTGGATGTGCATCCAGGCAGGAATACAGTTTGGTGCCAGGTCAGAGGGCAGCGGGGTCAGCGCTGATGATCCCCACAGGTGTGTGTGTGTGTGTGTGTGTGTGTGTGTGCGCGCGTGCTTGTCTTTATCCACCTTGATTCTTGGGGCTTCAGCCCTGGGAGATTCTCAGTCCTGGCCAGGAAAGACATGCCTGGCTTCTCTCCAAGTCAGGTCCTGATCGATGGCCTCCAGTCTGGAAGGTCCTTTCTGTATTTCAGGTCATTCATAGTCATAACAATCAATTCAGCTGCTTACAGAATTTAACTATTCATCCTGAGCTCGAAGATATTCTACTTCTGTGAGTGTTGAAAATACTTCCCCTCTTGAATCCTCATCAGAAGACATATATTGGTTCCTATAATAAACCTTCTTGCAGTTCTGAACAACTGGACTGCCCTCCGCTGATGCCATATTGGTTGGTGGCAATAGAAAGTGGAGATTGTGGTGGGTCCAGACATGATGGCAGACGTTTGGCAGAGGTTGAGAAACATGAGCCTGAATCTTCTAATTCTCACAAAGTTAGTGGGGTCTCCTAATATCTGTGATGTTTCAGTCCTTGATTTGCCTTTCTGTCATTCTGTGACCTTGTACAAGTCATTCATATACAACAACCCAAGGCCTCCTCTATGGAGTGAAAAGGTGGGGCTGGTCCTCTTTTATTTGAGGTCTTTTAAGGACACGACTAAGCGACTTCACTTTCATGCANGCTTGAAGGGGACTGTGCCTCCTTCATCAACCAGCCCAGCTATTCTTAAGTTATGGCTGATGTGGGGAGACAGGCAGGGTCTATGTCTCAAGATGATCCTGATAACTCAAGGCAAAAAAGAACTCTAAAATGCAGAGAGCTGAGGTTGGAGGGCCCTAACTGTCCCATGTGTGCGGGGACAGAGCTCCCTGGGGAAAAGCCCTGCTCCTGCAGAGGGGAGAGAACTTGGAAGCTGGTCATGTCTGACTCTTTTGTGACCCCCTGGATCATAGCCCACTAGGCTCCTCTGTCCATGGGATTTCGCAGACAAGAATACCAGAGTGGGTAGCCATTTCCTTCTCCAGGGGATTTTCCTGACTCAGAGCAGGTACTTACTGACAACGGAATGTACCAGAGTGACGTCCAAGCGGCTGAGAACTGAATTGACCAGGGGGCACACCTGAGCCGGGGCGGAGAGAAGCATTAGGCACTTTGGGAGACACAGGCAGCAGCTGCATCCCAAGCATGGGCTCCCTGGGGAGACCTTCTGTCATTTGTCTGTGTCTGAGAGTGTCTGATTCTAAGCAGTCCCACAGATGAACCCTCACATGTCCACACTGGGCAGGTGGAGATGATGAAGGCAGGAATGAGGTGTCCAAGCCCAGAGTGAGTGGCTGTTCACTCTGTGATCTGGCATCTGTTTCTGAATAAGGTGGGCTGCTCTGGGAGGGGTGGGTTTCTGGTCATAGGAGATCCCGAGCATAGGCTGGGTGGGCCTTGTCTGCAGCCATAGTGGGGGTGGACTGGAAGCTTCTTGGGGCAGGAACCCATCAGTTTCAGCTGTAGTGTAGAGTGCCTGGCCCAGAGCAGAAACCAATCAGTACATTTTGAAGGATAGGAAGAAGAAACATGGACAGATGGATCAATGGACAGATAGACTGATAGACGGAATTTACTTATCAAACTGAGCGGCTCAGAAGAGCTCACCCCAGGGGCTTCTTTTAGCCTGAGAAGTCCTAAGATCCAAGGACCAGGAGGCCGCACTTTAACTCCACTTACCTTGCCCTGCACCAGCTCAGGAAGGAGATTATTCAACATGCCAGTGAGGTTGTCAACAAGGCTTTGAATGGGGAGGGGGCCCAACCTGAAAGAGAAAAGCATGGAGGGTGCAGGGGCCTGGGGCTGGCATGGAGAAGCATGGGTATGTGCCCACTGCAGTCTCCGTACTGATAAGGGAACCTGGCCTTGTGCCTCTGCACTCACGTGCATCCATCACAAGGCGCCCATCCAAAGGGAGTGGCACCCTGCACAGCAGTGTACACACTAGGTACATGTAGAAGAAACACATAGTGCCAGCACACAGTAGGTGTCCAGTCAGGCTTTGTAGAATCCATACAGGAATGAGCAGTGCTTNCTGGCCTTGTGCCTCTGCACTCACGTGCATCCATCACAAGGCGCCCATCCAAAGGGAGTGGCACCCTGCACAGCAGTGTACACACTAGGTACATGTAGAAGAAACACATAGTGCCAGCACACAGTAGGTGTCCAGTCAGGCTTTGTAGAATCCATACAGGAATGAGCAGTGCTTAGTATGCAGCTGTCATGAGGATTCAATGAGATGGTACATGTATCACATGTGTGTTCAATAAATGTTAGTTGTGATGGGGGCGACTCCTGTATTTTATACCTGCCTCCCTCTCCCTTTCAAGAGTAACTGAAATAATTACCCTTGTGGGCTCCATAGCTATTTTACTCTTTACTGGGACAAAGCATGTTCACATTAATTATTTTTGAGGATTCTCTCAATAAGGCCATATTGCTCCATATTACAATTATCTGAGTAAGCTGAGACTCAAGTTGGGTAAGAACTGTTCAAGTTCACACAGGGAGCCCTCCATCTCTTACCATACCCCTCAGCTAAATGGGACTTGAACTCAGATTTCTTGCTGCCTAATCCAGCATAAAATTGGTCAGCCTGGTTTAAGAAGGGATAGTGACCATTTACTTATTCATCTGTCCGTCTGCCCGTCCATTCATCCATCCATCATCTCACCCGTCCACCCTCCCACTCACCCATTCTCCCATTGTTCCATCTTTCTAAGCATTCATCCATCATTCCATCGTATTGTCTCAACAGGAGCAGCCACCCCTCTGGCCTCACCCATCAAGCAGGGAGATTTGCAGGCTGCCAGGGGAGTGAGTGCAGTCGCCAACAACCAGGTGGACATGCTTCTGCTCATCTGTCACAGCTAAGAGTTCCACGGTGACGTTTAGCTTCACAGCCAGCTTCAAGAGACTCCCCACCAAGGGCCTGCAGAGGAGACAGTCCACTGTAGCTGAGCTTCCATGTCCCAAGGCAGAGGAGGTTTTGTTGTGGACAGAAATGCCAGTCTCACCTCATTCCATCTTGCCCACAACTGTACTCGTCTCAATTCCCAGTAGGCTCAAAGAGGCCAAGTGAGTCTCCTAAGGGACTCAAGTTTGCTTAGCATAGCAGCAAATGAGCTGATGTTGAGGGCTCAAGTCTTTTGGATAGACTCCAACAGCTTTTTTCTTGCTTACCACTCACGATCATCAGGGTCTCCTTTGGTGAGCCATCCTCCCATCCCCCCTTGGAGTCCACTCACGTTTTCACATTGAGGACCATGCCCAGAGGGATGGTGACATAGAGACGATGGCCATCAGGGCTCTGCACAAGGCCAAGTTCCAGCAGCTGAGGGTTAGTGATCTTCAGACTGCCCAAGGAGAAACACTGGAGTGAGAAAAATCAACTCCTCTGGTCCTAAACTTAGAAACCACGTCTAATCCCACCAGGAGCATCTCAGAGATGGAGCTACCCATAAGGTGGGATGGAGGAGATATGAGGAGAGTCTTGCAACAGTAGCCACGTGAGTTTTGAGTCTCGCATCAGTTTTTCCCATCCTCTGCACTGGGTCAGGTCCCTCTTCTCCCCTTAGGTCTATGAGGTTTTCCAAGATAAGAAACTGTGTCTGGTTATGTTTGCATCCTGTACGCCAGCTCAGAGCCTTACAAAGAAAGGGGCTGTTTTATATTGGCTGAGTTTGTGGATTGATGGGCAGGTGGGTGGATGGATATGTGGGTAGATGCATGGAAGAGAAAGTGGCTAGATGAAGGGCAGATGGTCAAGTGGATGTATGGGTGGGTAAGCGGATGATGTCGGGGCAACTGAAGTAAGTCCTCCACATTTAAGAGTAGGGATCATGAATCTTGCTGAGCCCTTCAATGGCAGGTCAATCAATAAAGTTAATCATGAAGACAGAGGAGCAGGAAGCTGGGGAGAACTGAGAGAGGGGGGAAGCAAGCCTCTTCTCTGAGGCCTCTCTCTTCTCTGAGCTAGCCTCTGTCAGATGATCTGCATTTTCTCCGGTCCTCCTGACAGTTCTCTGTGGGTACCATGATCTTCATTTTACAGGCGGAGAAGCCAAGCCCAGAGAGACTGAGTGCCTTGCCCCGGGTCACCCAGCAAGTACATGATGGATACAGAAATCAGGCTCAAGGCTATCTGTCTGTCTTCAAGTCAGAGGCAAGCATCTGTGGGGAGAGGGGTGGTAGGAATCCTGGGAATGGATTTGATCCAGTTCTGTAAAGGACCCAGTCTTGCCAGCTCACTTTCCACTCTCACTCCTTGTTAACTGGATTGTTCCATGGACATCACATGATGATGTCACTGAGGAGAATAGCTTACACTTTCTTGCTTACATCAACAGCTGTTGTGTTCACTAGTGAGGAGGGAAACTTAAGAAGGGATTCTACCGATGAAGAGAACAAAATTATCATGGTGGAGTGGAAGAAGCCTTGGCTTTGGACTTAAGTCAGTTAGAGTCAGAACCCACACTCTGTGTCACCCTGGTGGTGTGGGCACAGGCCCCTTTCTGTGCCTCCACTTTTCTATGGAACTAGGCATTATTAAATTGACCTCAGAGGACTATGGTGAGGGTTATAGATGATGCTGGAGATCCAAGCTGCGCTTTAGGACTGGGAGCAATTGCTGGTTCAGGAGAGCTGCTGCTCCCTGCCAGACTGTGAGGGGGTCTCAGCCTGAGTCCTGGCCTCATGTTCTGATGACCCCGCTCCCTCCTCCAAGGCTACTACCTGGGGCTGGCTGGTCTCCAGCGGGAGATCTC
Source organism: Neotragus moschatus (assembly GCA_006410615.1). Taxonomy (NCBI): domain Eukaryota; kingdom Metazoa; phylum Chordata; class Mammalia; order Artiodactyla; family Bovidae; genus Neotragus; species Neotragus moschatus. Next base: position 44,067 of record SJYA01002112.1, on the reverse strand, counting down.
TGGTAGGGTCCAAGGCCCTGTTTCAGGGCTACTCACTCAATGATGTTGTTCAGGAGAGGGTTGAGTGAAGTCACTTTCCCAAGCAGGCCCCCCAGCAGGCCACTGGGAGCATTCCCTCCGGTCTTCAGGTTGTCCAAGAGTGGAAGGTTTTCGAGAATCCCCAACAGACCCTCAGAGAGCAGGCCATTGCTGAGAGCTAGAAATGGGTGTGGGGTGCTTGGGGGTCAGATCTGACAATTATGGCTCCTCAGTCCTTGCCCCCCTTTAGCCCCCGTCCCAACCATTTGATTGCATACACACACCCACACACACCTGGAAGAAGTTGTCATAGACTCTTACTTACCACCTGTCAAGCTTCCAGCAAGATCTGTGGGACCCGGGGCCAGGGCTGGAGTCACAGCCAAGGGCAGATTCTGGTCGAGGGGCACGGGAAGGGCTTCCAGCAGGGCCGTGGTCTGGGCCAGCAGCCCACAGAGGACAACGAGGCTCCCAATTTGAAACATCCTCTCACTCAGTATCTGTGGAAAGGACCACTGTGGCGCAGATACTAGAGAGGAACCCATCCACTGCCTGCCCCCGCCCCAGCACACTAGGGAGTGAACCACAACAGCTAAGGCATTTGCTCTGAGCCAGGTGTCAGGCTGAGTGCTCCACATTTGGTGACTGATTTCATCTTTACGCTTAAGATGCGGATGCGGACACTTAGCACCTGCATTGCACCAGTGAAGCAACGGGGGTCTAGTGAGTTTAGGTAACTTTCCCAAGGTCACAAGTACACATGGAGATAGGATTTAAAGATAGCTCTCTCTGCCCGGGGCCTTTGTTTAAATTAAGTGACCATCAGATTTACTTTCCAGTTGGGCTTGCTTATGATGTATTGAATGAGACAAAGCAAATTAAAAGGCTTAAATGTGCTAGTGGCTGAGGAACTTGACTGCTTTGTCATCATCCTCCTTTAAGTCCTCTGGTCTGCGTGTAGCCCGTGATGCTTTGTGGAAGCCCTCGCAAGTCACAAGACTATCAAGGGTGGCAGGGCTATAGCTACCATCTCATTCATACCAGAGCTGGGAAATCCTGGGAACCATCCAAAGTCCTCATTCCACAAGGACAAGAGGACCAGAGAGGGGTATTGATTTTCCCAAGGTCAAACAGCAAGAGAATGGCAGAACTGCTGTTGGAGAAAGGTGTCCCTCTCACCCCAACTCTCCACCCCCACCAATATACACACTATCTCGTCCATGTCTTTCTCTTTTCCCTCAAGATGACCTGGACGAACGTTCTGGGCGACCTCTGACATCTGCCTCCCTTTTACACCAGTCCCCTTCCCAGATGCCACCATCCTTCTCCAGGGCCTTTTTGGTAGTCAGGAAAGGTGTTGAGAGCTGGAACTGGCTCCCACATTCTGGAAACACGTGGCTGCTTTGGGCAAAATCCCATCAACTGGCTGATTTGGCTAAAGAGCCATCATTGTTGCTGCCACAGGAATAGAAAGGGCTTTTTGGTCCAAAGAGCCAGTTGTGGCTTCCTTGAGAGGTAAACTTGGCCTGGGGCCTCTGAATCTCTTTTTGGCAACAGATTTTTTTATGACTCCAATGGAAGCTAAGGACGCTTGATCCCATAAAAATGCACCAAAATGTACAAAATTGAGTGGATTGTAGGAGGTTGCTGGACCATGATCTGGATGCACAAAGAAGCAAGTGTGTACACTGAACAATGCCCAATGGTAAACTCAAGATAAAACTCTATAGAGACTGGGATTTAGGGCAGGAGGAGCACGCCTATGAGAGATCCCTAGCTCACGTGGAATTTGAGCAGTGTACCTACAGCCACGTGCCCCCTATCACCATCAAATAGCCTGCTGCCAAAAGTCTCTACATTGATGTCAATGGTCTCTTAGGGAGGCAGAGTGGATGGTTATCACCTTGCCCCCCAGATGGCAAGCTTTGGCTCTCTTGGAAGACCCCCAAAGAGTGATCTGAAGTGCAGCCCGCCAGTGATGCCACAGTGTGGAGACTAGCACCTCTGCCCCGCCGAGGCAGTGGTGGTGGTGGTGGTGGAGGGTGGAATGCACAAGTCTCACCTGGCTTCTCAGAGGTCCTTGCAGCTGTCGTGGTCTCCTTGCTTTGCTGAGAAGGCAGCCTTTTTTATAGTGTGGAAATCAGGAAATGAGTGATGGAGAGATGGATTTATAGATGATTCAGAACTCGGCAATCTGTTGGTATCTTTCAGGGCTCTCCAAAGTAAATAATTGCCAGTCACGTTAGTAGGTGGGACCGTTAAGCTGTTTGATCGACAAGTTAAACAGAAAAATGAGATGCGGATGTTACTCAAGATTTCATGGTTCCGTGAGCGGGGCTGAGGCTGGGAACCCTTGCTCCAAGGTGACCTGAAGATTACGTTTGGAACACTGGGAGAGGCAGCTGTTGGAGCCCTGGAAGGGACCTCAGTCTCGTCGTTGTTTAACTCGTCATTCTACTCTTTGCGACCCCTTGGACTATAGCCCTCCAGGCTCCTCTGTCCATGGGATTCTCCAGGCAAGAATACTGGAGTGGGTTGATGTTTCCTTCTCCAGGGGAATCTTCCTGACCCAGGTACTCTCACCTCTCCTTCTTTGGCAGGTGGGTTCTTAACCACTAGCGCCAGCATCCTCATTGTTTTCCAGTCGCTCAGTCACCCCCAACTCTTTGCAGCTCCACGGTCTGCAGCACTCCAGGCTTCCCTGTCCTTCACTGTCTTTCAGAGTTTGCTCAAACTCATGTTCATTGAGTCGGTGATGCCATCTGACCATCTCGTCCTCTGTTGTCCCCTTCTCCTGCTTTCAGTCTTTCCCAGCATCAGAGTCTGGAATGAGTTGGCTCTTCGCATCAGGTGGTCAAAGTCTCATATCCAATGTAGAAAAAGGATCAAATTGTCTCTGATTTCCCTACATCTAGGATGCCCCTCGGTTCAAGGGTGGGGGTCTCCTGACTTCTGAATACCAGTTGCATGACAGTCACATGCTGGGAGTTAGACATCTTCACAGAACCCTGGAGGGAGGGGTTGCTGCTCCTCCTTTGCAGAGGTGGAAACTGAGGCCCACTGGGGACAGGTGCCCAAGGACACAAAGAAGATGAGGGCAGAGTTAGTTGCTCCAGTGCTTACTCCTGGACAAATCTCTTTGAGTAACAAAACACAAACAAACTATAAGGGACTAAAAATAACTGCATGCATCTACAGTTGGGGCAAATTATGGACAACAAGACATAAAAAGACCCCAAACCCAACTTCCACTTCTGAAAGGCTGAGAACTAAAACTGGGGTGGTGGTGGTCAGGAGCAAAAGCAAGGTACTGCTCATACCCCCTGCACCCAACACCACCAAAAGGGTGGGCAGACCACTGAAGCCCCCCTCCAGCTCAACCCCTGGACACACCCCCAACCCTCACCCCATAGAAGGAAGTCCCCCGCCTTGGGGAGGGAGCAAGGGAGCCCGTTACTTATTCTCGCTTCCCCCTGCTGTTAGCAAGGGTCCCAATAAAGTCTTCCCTGAATTTATTGTCTGGCCTCTAGTCAATTTCTGTTGACTAAGGAAGGCCAAGAACCCTGGTCAGTGCCATTAGGACTCAAGCTACTGGATAATAATCACAGTAAAAACAGTGTCAACAGCTAAGGCTTGCCAAGCTCTGCCTAAATGTCAGGCCCAGCATTGCTATTTTTCACATCTAGCCCTTCACGAATCCTCATAGCCTTGTGTGGGGTGGGAATGAACACATCCATTTTTATAAAGGGGGAAACTGAGGCTTGGAGTCTGAGGTGACAAGTCCAGAGTATCAAGGTGGGCATGGGGCCCAGGTATCCATGCTCCAGTTCTTTCTCTTCATCACTGAGCTGAGATGAGGATGCCTTGGGCGTGCTCTGACCATTTTGCATCCCTCCGTCTGTGAATGTCATGCTCCCACTTGTATAATCTGAAAAAGGCTACCCGGTCTCCCAGGCCTGAGGGATTGTGTGGCATCCTGATCTCTACCCTTACCCTTTTTTCTTCCCTTCCCCAAATGAAGGCATGAGGAATTTGTTCCCACCCCTTGGGTCTTCGGAGTCTGCTTTACAGATGAAAAAAATGAGGCACAGGGAGTTCCAGGTCTTAGTCCAGTGAGAGCAGCTCTTGGTCTTGTGGAACCAAACTCCTTATAAGCAAAAGTGGAGAGTGAAGGAGGAAGCGCACATTTATTGAGTACCTACTGTGTGCCAGATGCTTTCCATACATGAATTTCATCTTTGACATGATTGGTTGATATTGTTGAACCTCAAATCTCAGAGGAGACTAAGGTTCAGAGAGGGTGATTATTGCCGAGGAACACACAGCCAGTGATTTGTGGAACCAGAATTCTCCCCTGTGTCTGATGTCCCAGTAAACAGTGAGCCATGCTGCCCTCCCTTCATTTCAGACTGGCACAGGAGCTACTCCTGCTTCCTGTGAGTCTGGCTGATGCCTCTAGGAGGCTGTGGCTTTGAACTCAGTTATCCATTCAAGCACATACCAGGCTGTTCACATAGCCTGTGTGTTGACAGTCACCTTCAGAGGGGCCCCTCTTTTTTTGTTATTTTGGTACAGCTCTTCTGCATTGGGTCACATAGTTACTATCTTTTGGGGAAACAGAGGCAGATAAGTCAAGGAATGGATTCAAGTTTGTTATTGGATAGCTATCAGCCAAGCTAGGAAGTTACATTTGTGTTATGGCAGAAAGGGGATGGCTTTGGGCACGTGTTACCCTGGTTCAAATCCTATGACCTTGGGCAAGTCCCTCCAATCCTTTGAGCCTCAATTTCCTCATCTGTAAAATGGGAAGTTAGTATCTACCTCACAGGGCTGTGGGGGATAACATCTAAGGAGGGGGTTTATGTTCAGTTCATAAGCTCATGTGTCTACATGGTTTTCTTTAAAAAAAAAAAAAAGTTAAAAAAGTTTTTAAAATTTACTATTTATTTGGCTGCATCATGTGGGATCTTTTGTTGCAGTGTGTGGACTCTAGTTATGGCGCACAGGCTCCAGAGTGTGCAGGCTTGGTAGTTGCAGCTCTTGAGCTTAGTTGCCCTGTGGCATGTGGGATCTTGGTTCCTAGACCAGGGGTCAAACTTGTGTTTCCTGCATTGGAAGGTGGATTGTTAAGTCCCTACATGGTTTTCTTTTTAAATACATAATCCCTTTATTTTTTCTTTTATTATATTTTGGTTGCATCTTGCCACATGGCATGTGGGATGGTTCCCTGACTAGGGATTGAACCCAGGCCTCCATAATGGCAGCATTGAATCCTAGCCACTAGGCCACCAGGGAACTTCCCTACATGTTCCCCCCACCCACCAATGTATGTAGAGTTTAGTATTTCAAATATCATTTTGCTGAATAACAGAACCTTCCCCATCTCCCCCTGGCATTTTATTTCTGTTCCAGGGGCTTTATTTGTGCCAGGGCATCTGAAGGTGGCTGCCCTGTCCTTGTTTTGACTGGAAATGTAGAGACAGCCACACCCCATTTAGTCCCTTGATGCCTAGATGCTGTGCTTTCCTTTCATCCTAAAAGCCTCTTCGAATTAACTTTTTAAATTATATTTTCTCTTTTATTTTTAATCAGAGGATAATCGCTTTACAGTATTGTGCTAATTTCTGCCATGAAACAACATGAATCAACCACTATATATATTTAGCATTCTCTCCCTCTTGAACCTCCCTCCCATCCCCACCCCATTCCTTCCCTCTTGTTTGTCTGCACTGGGTCTTGGTTGAAGCCTGTGGGATCTTTCATTGCCAGGTATGGGCTCAGTTGTTGCTGTAGGCAGGCTTAGTTGCTCCGTGGTATGTGGGATCTTAGTTCCCTGACTAGGGGTTAAACCTGCATTCCCTGCATTTGCAGGTGGATTCTTAACCACTGGAACATCAGGGAAATTCCATCCCTTCAAATTTAGCCTTTATTTTTTACTCTCTCGCTGGACACCCAAAAGTGTTCTGTGTTGCAATTCCTTGGGCCTTAGGCAGGACATTGGGGCGCTACCTTAGCCCATCTGTCTGGACTATGACCTTCCAGTTGACCTTCTCTCCTTGGGGTCCTGCCATCTTTCCTGGCTCTGGAAGGGAACAGGGGCACAGACCCTGCCCATTCTGGAATCCCTCACATCGACCTGGGGTTTCTGCTGGCCTTCCTCAGAACCCAGGACAACTATGTTCTCTTCAGTTTCTCTTGGACTCTCACACACTCCACCAACAGGGGAGATTTTCTAGTCCTGGGAGCGAGAAACCTTGCTTCAGTTAGCCATATGCATGCTATTCTTAATGTATAGCATTAGACTATACATTAGATTATGCTATAATATAGTCATATACATGCTGTTCTCCTATGTCCCACATTTTGAAATGGAAAAACTCAGGCTTAAAAAATAATTAACCTACAGTAAAATTGACTTTGGGGGGGTGTATAATTCAATGAGTTTTAACACATAAATAGTTTTATGTAGCCACAATAATAATCAGGTTCAAGTTCAAGTTCAAGTTCAGTCGCTCAGTCGTGTCTAACTCTTTGCAACCCCATGAATCACAGCACGCCAGGCCTCCCTGTCCATCACCAACTCCCGGAGTTCATTCAGACTCATACCCATCGAGTCCGTGATGCCATCCAGCCATCTCATCCTCGGTCGTCCCCTTCTCCTCCTTCCCCCAATCCCTCCCAGCATCAGAGTATTTTCCAATGAGTCAATATTTCCATCACCCCCAAAATACCCTCATGCTGCCCTTTCAGAGTCATTCCTTCCCTTCTCCCGACTCTCTCCCGCCCCTGCACCTGGCAACCATTCATCTGTTCTTTGTCACTGATGCTTTGTCAGAGACCCAGGCTTCAGAGACTCAAAAGCCTTCTCTCAGCTTCTGCTGCAGTTGCCTTTACTGGAAGCACCGGTGTGGCTGGTTTCCCTGCCCCGAGCAGGACAAGGGTCATGAGGCATCAAGAAGTGTGGACGGACACCCAGCTAACGTTTCAAGACAGTGCTTTCCACGTTGGTGATATCAGTGCCTCCTCACTGTGTTTCTCACAAACTGGAGATTGTGCCCTTTTCATCCTACATATCAGACTGTGATTGTGTCGAGGAGTCTTTACCGACATTGTTTTGTGAATCAAGAGATCTGGGCAGAATTCATTTTATTTTTCAATTGTGCATGGTCTGCTCTCCAGAACTTGGGAGTGAGATGCTAGCTCTGTCCCCTGGGAACCAGAACTCTGTATGGAAGCAAGAGGAAGTTGTTACAAGCATAGGTGGGCAGGGTCTGGAGCAAGCATCTGAGTATTTGGGGCTGAATTTCTGCTTCAATTACCCCCCTACCCCAGACCCCAGTATCATATTAGAGGTCCATTGTGCACCAAGCTCCTCCAGGAGAAAACATGATGAATCCATAGCTCTGTGAACCTTAAAATGGAAAAACAAAAACCCAGAGTTCAAGAAACCCGAGGAGGGCTCTTGAGAAAGGCACTCCTGGCAGGGGTCAGAAGAAAGGTGGACAAAAAGCTGCTTTCACTGAGGGACCAGGCGACCTCGCCAGAGGATGAGGCCCAGCCCTCCTGTGTTTGCTCTTTGAATCATAAGCAGGAAAATCCCGTCAACTCAAGGCTGTCAAGGGGAATCTTTTGTGTGAACGTGGCGTTTAGGGTTGCAAATCCCCGGTGAAGCATTTTGGATTAGGGAGTCTGAGTTGAAAGATGGAGACATGAGTATCGCTTGGCCCATTCTCATCTCTGAGCTGTTGACACCTCCTTGTTTGAGCTTGTCAGTCAAGCTGAATGAATATTTCATCATTTTCCCCTAAGTGTAGGGTGTGTGTAGATGGGTGCAGGGATGTTTTGGAGGGAAGACTGAAGTGGGGGATCCACAGTGGTCAAAGTTGTGGGCTCTGGAGTCTGGCTGCTTGAGTGCAGTTGGCTTGGTCATTTCCTGGCTGTGTGAGGATATCAGTTTTGAATAGGATAGCAGTTTTGAACTTCATGGGGTTTCTGTGAGGATTTGATGAGACGCTGGATGCAAGCCCTGCGCACAGCTTGGCATATGCTGAGTCCTTAAATGTGTGTGTTACTGCTATTAATTGTGTGTGTTATTTCCTCTTTATTTCTCAGTATGCTCTCCCTTGCCTTGGGTGGAGGAGGACAGGAATCTATGTTTAAGAATTGAGGGACTTCTCTGGTGGTCCCAGTGGCTAAGACTCTGAGCTCCCAATGCAGGGGGCCCATGTTCGATCCCTGACTAAGGAACTAGGTCCCACATGCCGCAACTAAGAATTCTCACACTGCAACTAAAAAAAAAAAAAAAAAAAAAAGAATTGAAGTCATTAATCAACTTAAAAAAAAAGAATTGAAGCGTCATTAATCAACTTATTAACAATGAATTAAATGACTTTTAATAAGCCCTTCCTATGGACCTAGCACATGTTAATCATACTGCAACTGCTTTTGTGCATTCCTGCAAATATCCTGCAGGGTAAATAGGTTTTATCTTCAAAATAAAAATTTTTGGTTAAAGTATAACATAAATGGGGAAAACGCACAGAAGTGAATAGCTCAATGAACTTTCACAAACTGAACACCTTCCCTGTAATCAGCACCCCGATCAAGAAACAGAATGGCATCAGCCCTGCAGAGCCCCTCCCTCTACTTCTAGTCACTAAGCGTCTCCCTGAGGATAACTTGACAGCGTGGATTAGGTCTGCTGTGTTTGAGCTTCACCTAGATGGGAGATCTGTGTTTCGGAGTCTGGCTTTACTAGGTGTGTGAGATCCATCCATGCAGTCCAGTGAGTGCAGGTCGTTCTCATTGCTGTAGAGCATTCTGCTGGTGACTGTCCCACAAGCTATTTATCTATCCACTGTATTACCCAATTTTTGGATGTGCACGTAGGAAGTTTTCACTTTGGGGCTCTTATGACTATGGCTGCCACGAGCAATCTTGGACAGGTCTTGTGGTGTCCACAGACACATATTTCTGTACTTAGGGGTGGGATTTTGGGTCAGAGGGAGGAATATGTTGCCCTTCTGGAGGTGCTACCACCTAGTTTTATAAAGTGGAGTTATGACTCACCTCCCTGCAGCAGTGTGCTGGCTCCTGTTGCTCCACGTCCTGCAAGATTTCTATCCCCTTTCTGTAGGGGAGGAAGGCCAAAAGGTTAAGTGCCTGGTCCCTGACACAGCCGGGGAGTCCTAAGACCAGGACTCACCCATCATCTAATGAAGAGTAAATGTGCCAGACCTATGCTGGGGGCAGGTGGGGGTGTGTGTGGTCACTGGTTACCCTGATGCACATGTCCATATGCTCATGGAACTTCTTACTGGGTTAAATTGAACTTGAACTCAGATCTTTTTGGTGCAAGTGTTTCTACTTTACCACTCTGTCACCATTCTTCACTCCCTTGGAATCCAGCAGGGTGGTTGGCACATTTTAGATGCTCAATAAAGTGAAAGTGTTAGTCGCTCAGTCACGTCCAACTCTTTGCAACCCCATGGACTGTAGCCCTCCGGGCTCCTCTGTCCATGGAATTCTCCAGGCAAGAATACTGGAGTGGGTTGATGTTTCCTTCTCCAGGGGATCTTCCCAACCCAGGGATCAAATCCAGGTCTTCTGCATTGCAGGCAAATCTTTACCATCTGAGCCACCAGGGAAGGCAGGTGCTCAATAAACATGGGTTGAATGGATGAGAGGATGGGAAATCTCAACAGGACTCTCCCTGCACTGATGAGCAGATCAATGGATGGGGGCTGCTGCTGCTAAGTCGCTTCATTCGTGTCCGACTCTGTGCAACCCCATAGATGGCAGCCCACCAGGCTCCCCCATCCCTGGGGTTCTCCAGGCAAGAACACTGGAGTGGGTTACCATTTCCTTCTCCAATGCATGAAAGTGAAAAGTGAAAGTGAAGTTGCTCAGTTGTGTTCGACTCTTAGTGATCCCATGGACTGCAGCTTTACCAGGCTCCTCCATCCATGGGATTTTCCAGGCAAGAGTACTGGAGTGGGGTGCCATTGCCTTCTCTGGGATGAAGGCTACTGGCTGCCAATTCCAGGATAAGAAATGTTATTTCTGTGTCATTTCTGGGCTGATGAGCAAACCCAGGTATATCCAGTCTCAGGATGGACCTTCATCAGGTCTAACTTCTAGAACCTAAACCTCAGGACCTAGGCAGAAGGCCCTTTGCACTCTTCAGAGCTAGAATTTATTATGGAAGAGGACAGGATGTCCATAGAACCTGTGGTACAAGTTTCTGGGGCATCAGAAGCTCCCCCGTAAGGAAGACTTAAGGTCTTCAAGTGTGTTATTTCCCTCTAATCATCAGTGGCTGCTGGAGGGCGCTCAAGTCTAGTTCATGGAAAGTTGGCTGGACTCACAGTTGGTTGACTTCATGAGCAATATCCTCTTCTGTAAGTAGAAGAGGCAGAATCAGTCACCAAGTGTTTGCCCCCAACTCCCCAGCTCCGCACTGAAGGGGTCTCTCATCCTTCCATGCTGACCAAGGCCCAGTGCTGGGAACACTTGCACTAACACTCTTAAAACGATATCTAATCACTTCTCGTGTCTTCAGTTCACAGTGAGTTCCCTGAAGGCAGGGACTTTATCTGTTTATCTGCAACTGGGGCTCAGGTGGGCTCAGGTAGGGGGGTCAGTGCTCCCTAAAGGACTGAGCGGAGATCTTGGGGGAAGCTCTGGTGACCTGGAGGTTTGATGGGGTACAGCCTGATTGGTAGGGGTGCCCTCCACTGTCCCACCTCATTTGGGGACAGTGATGGTCATTCACACATTCACCTCCGAGTGTTCTCAGAGCACACGCAGACGCCCCTCCGAAGGCCTCCATGGGAGTTGAAGCAGGGGCAGCTCTCTTGTCTATTTACCTATCTTCAGTCCTCCCCACCAAACAGACACAGGTGCTCACTTACCCATGAGGCTTTTCAACAGTTTCACATCCAGCTGCCTGAGTATCTCTTCAATCAGAGGACATACCTGGGCCACCAGGACAGAAAGAAAGGTCAGACCAGGAACTGGAAGAAGAAAACTGGAGGCCTGTGGCTGGGAGCCATGGGATTTCAACAAGGAACCACGGCAAGAGTGGCTCCCCTGTATTGAGTGCTAACTATTTGCCAGGAGCCATCCACCACACTACTCTGCTTTGTCCCCCTGAATCTCTGTGACTTTCTGTGAAATAGAGAATGTGATGTTTCCCATGCTACAGATGGAGAAACTGAGGTTCAGGGAGGCTAAGTCACTTGCCTAAGGACACAGCTGGTAGATGGCAAAACTGAACATTTTAATGGAGATTTCCCAGGATCTAAAGACCCATTTCTTCAATGAAATGCCAATAGATATGCCCNTGTGAAATAGAGAATGTGATGTTTCCCATGCTACAGATGGAGAAACTGAGGTTCAGGGAGGCTAAGTCACTTGCCTAAGGACACAGCTGGTAGATGGCAAAACTGAACATTTTAATGGAGATTTCCCAGGATCTAAAGACCCATTTCTTCAATGAAATGCCAATAGATATGCCCTGACCCACAGACTCAAGGATGCCCAAGGTGAGAACCCTTTTTCTCAAACTTACCTGACTTTCTATCAGATGTGGGGCAACTTTTTCCAGGTTGTCTCTGAAGTTGCGGAGGAAAGGATTCACCTTTGGTGGGATAGCTCTAGAAAGAGAGGTGGGTATATTGCACAGAACAGATAAATACAGGAAACGCTAATGTCAAGGGCTGTGTGTGGAGAACATCTCACACAGCCATTGACTCCTCAGCCAGCTCTTCATGAGAGGTGTCACTGTAAGCAATAATCAAAGGGCGAAGTGGTGTGCCTTGCCCAAGGTCACACAGCTAGTTAGGCACTGATTAGATTAGAACCAGGTCAGTAGCGACACCCCACATTCCTCTTTGAGGATGTCTGGCATGATCTAGGCATTCAG
>SJYA01002112.1:0-12358 GCA_006410615.1 Neotragus moschatus | reverse complement strand
AAAAAAAAAAAAAAAAAGAAAACTAGAGTTGAAGGTATAAAGGTTGATAGAATTGAGATAAATGTTGTAAAAAGTGGTGTATTTAACTGAGCTTTATATAAAATGGTTACATCTCTCTTGCTTAATTATTTTGTGGAATAGAGATGTTTCACTGGGAAATATTTTCCCTGCATAAGACAGGGCACACAGAAAATATTAACTAAACATACTAAAGGACTTCCCTGGTGGCTCAGACAGTGAAGCGTCTGCCTACAGTGTGGGAGACCTGGGTCTGATCCCTGGGTCAGGAAGATCCTCTGGAGAAGGAAATGGCAACCCACTCCAGTATTCTTGCCGGGAGAATTTCATAGACAGAGGATCCTGGTGGGCTGCAGTTCATGGGGTTGCAGAGTTGGACACGACTGAGCGACTTCACTTCAAAGGAAAACAATAGGGTTACCTGAGGCTACAATATAAAGTAAAAACTGGCAACTAATATTCAGGGGTTAATAAAACAAAATTANTCCAGTATTCTTGCCGGGAGAATTTCATAGACAGAGGATCCTGGTGGGCTGCAGTTCATGGGGTTGCAGAGTTGGACACGACTGAGCGACTTCACTTCAAAGGAAAACAATAGGGTTACCTGAGGCTACAATATAAAGTAAAAACTGGCAACTAATATTCAGGGGTTAATAAAACAAAATTAGTGATTTTGCTCTGGGTTTAACTTCTACACTCAGAAAGAGAGCCTTGTTGAATTACCTTAGGCAAGCTTGTGAAAGTGAAAGTGAAAGTGGAGTCGCTCAGTGGTGTCCGACTCTTTGTGACCCCGTGGACTATAGACCACCAGGCTCCTCCGACCATGGGATTCTCCAATCAAGAATACTGGAGTGGGTTGCCATTTCCTTCTCCAGGGGATCTTCCTGACCCAGGAATTGAACCCAGGTCTCCCACATTGCTGGCAGACGTTTTAACCTCTGAGCCACCAGAGAAGATTTGAAGGCATAATTAAAACCTAAAGTTGAAGAACATAAAACTCTCAAATTTCAGTTTAGTTGATAATCTCATTGAAAAGTGAATTAAAGAAAATATAGTTGAGCAAATCAATTTTTAATATTATTTAGGTGACAAACCAGTTCTTTGGGGAATTAAAAGCAATTGTGTTTATTTTTCTAAGCTCTATAAATCAGAAATGTAAATACAGTCCACAAGGACCTTAAACTGAGACTATAGTTAGCCCAATCAAATAGAACCTAAAACCAAAGGGAAAAAAAAAAAAAGGAAAAGTGGCCTTTATAAACTCAAGTTACGGAAAAGTCCTCCTCAGACAAAGTCTAATTCACAGCCTCCTTAAGATTTTATCAAGGACAAATACAATCTTGAAAGTCTTTCCCACAAGTAGTAAAGCCTTAGTTATCTAAGCAAGCACATTTGATTTATTCCAACTGTTACTTGTAAACTTGTAAGTTTTCATTATAATGCCTGATTTGTAAGTTTTTAAAGTGAAGCTATGAGATCTATAGTTTTTTCTCTATTTGTTACTGAGTACAAGCTTGCTTTGCTTGCTGCAGGACAGGCCAATAAATTGGGAGATGAGATGCTGAGACAAGGAATAGTGACTTTATTTGGAAAGCCAGCAGACCAAGAAGATGACTGACTAGTGTCTCCCAAAACCATCTTATCAGGATCTGAATGCCAGACCAGAGAAGGGGAGGAGATGAGGAAGTAAAGTAAAAAGGCCATTAGTCCTGCAAAAATATCTCATGGCTTGGCCAGCATCGGGGAGAGGATGTATTAATTTCTTCTTTTCTGTAGCCATTCACTCACTGGTGGGCAGGGTCAGAATGTCTCCCTGTGAGCCGAACAGAGGCACTTAGGTCAGAGTGGCAGGTTCCCTGAGGCAGGCTTACAGCTATAGGCAGCATCCTTTTAGTGATTATAATAACAAAAGCAATGAGAAGCAAAGGTTAAAGTAAAAGAAACAGATCCAGCATGGAGTCAGGTTTTGCTCTTCCGTGTTAGAGGGCTTCGAAAAAATTCTTTCAAGGTGGTTGATCCAGCTTTTATTTTCCTGTCCTGTTTCTTTCCTGATTGAATATCAGACATGATGGCTGGAGCTCAACAACTGTTTCATTATCATAAAGATGAAAGCCCCGACCTACGAGCTGGAAGGATCCCCCATGTCAGTGTAACGATCTACCACTGGACTTTTCATTATTTAAGCCACTATTTTTTTGTGATCTGTACTAGAACCAATCACAATGGTAACTGGTAGCATTTATCAGAGGCTTTAGTCTGGTTTGACATCTGGTGAAAAGGGAGGTTGGGGAGTGTCATTGCGTTGGGCTCACCTGGATGCCTCTGGTGTGCTGCAGAGATGTCCTGAGTCTCTGTCAGTTGGTTCCCAGTGGACTCTGCTTTGGGGCAGACTTTATAGACGGCGAGTGACCCTATTGCTGGGGAAGACGTGGCACTGAGTGACGGACTGCTGGAAAACTGATGAGAAGCCCTTGATCTCACCATGTCCATCCAATACCTCCAAAGTAAACTTTCCTGCATGGAAGGCCCCAGGAGATTAAGGGGATTAGTGAGTCACTTAAGCACTATAATGGATGTGTCAATAATGTATTTGGAACTGTACATCATGAATGTCACCATATGCAGAGTTGTGGGGAACACAGACATCAACCAAGAGGGCTGAGAGACTGTGTTCATGATTCATTCACATTCCAGTCCTGCTTTGAGCCATTTTCCTCATCTGTATCACGAGTGAGGTGGACCCAGGGACTGTGAGGGAGGAAGTCTCTGAGTAGAAGCAACGGAGAGGTACTCTTCCTTCCATCTGTTGCAGGGAGGAAGACAATTCTGACTCCATGTTGGAAACTGTTTCTTTGACTTGCTTTTCATTGTTCTTGTTATTATCAGTTCAGTTCAGTTCAGTCACTCAGTTGTGTCTGACTCTTTGCAACCCCATGGACTGCAGCACGCCAGGTTTCCCTGTCCATCACCAACTACTGGAGCTTACTCAAATTCGTGTCCATTGAGTCGGTGATGCCATCCAACCATCTCATCCCCTGTCGTCCCCTTTTCCTCCCACCTTCAATCTTACCCAGCATTGAGGTCTTTTCTAATGAGTCAGTTCNAGCACGCCAGGTTTCCCTGTCCATCACCAACTACTGGAGCTTACTCAAATTCATGTCCATTGAGTCGGTGATGCCATCCAACCATCTCATCCCCTGTCGTCCCCTTTTCCTCCCACCTTCAATCTTACCCAGCATTGAGGTCTTTTCCAGTGAGTCAGTTCTTTGAATCAGGTGGCCAAATTGTTATTTGTTATTATAATAATTGTTATTATAAAATTAAAATCATTGTTATTATAAAATTGTTTTATAAAAATTTTTATTATAATCATACTTAATAGCTTGACTCAGAGGACCCTACCCTAAGGCTTGTTCCTTAAGGCCCCGAGAGCAGACAAACTCCATCATTTGTTCCAAAATGCTGACATCACCTCCGTCAAGCCTTAGTCTTAAACTTGTATTAAAATATGTATTTTAGGTTGTTTAAAAAAATCCATGTTTTTAAAGAAATGTTTTTAATATATAGAAATATGGAAGACAATGTCTCTATTTAGAGCTAAGCCCTGCTAATACTTTGGTTCATTTCCCTCTAGTCTTTGTCCCAGGAGACTAGATGTAGACAGAGATGAAGAGACACAATTAGCCAACTATCCTTTTTGTGGCAGGTCCTCTGGAAGGGAGAACTTAGGGATCTGCTTCCTCATCTCTCACACTAAGTCATATAACCATTCTGGGCAAAGATCAGACAGTCTCACGGACTCTCAGCCAAGGGGCCCTTGTCATGCTGATCTCCACCCATCATCCTCAAATACACCTGAAGTTCTCTGCTGCTTACCTGTTGTTTCCCTGGAATGTCCCTCCTGCCTCTGGGCCTTTGCTCAAGCTGTTCCTGTGGCCTGCCCGGAATACGGCAAATGATCCACAAAGAATGAACAGTTCAATCCTTGCAATCTTGCTTTATTTATTTATTTATTGAAGTATTCTGTAGTTGGTTAACAATGTTGTGTAGGTTTCAGGTGCACAGCAAAGTGATTTAGTCATACATATGTACATGTATGAAAGTGAAAGTGTTAGTCGCTCAGACGTGTCCGACTCTTTGTGACCCCACAGACTGTAGCCTGACAGGGTCCTCTGTCCACAGATTTCTCCAAGCAAGAATACTGGAATGAGTAGCCGTGCCCTCCTCTAGGGGATCTTCCTGACCTAGGGATCGAACCTGGCTTTCTCACATTGCAGGCAGTTTCTTTACCCTCTGAGCCAACAGGGAAACCCCACATACATATATACATACATATTCTTTTTAAAATTATGTATGTATTATTATTTTTCTTTTTGGTAGCATTGGGTCTTCATTGCTGCGTGCTGTGTGCATTCTCTCATTGCAGAGCATAAGCTCAGTAGTTGTGGCATGCGGGCTCTAGATTGCAGGCTCATTAGTTATGGCATGTGGACTTTGTTGCCCCATGTCATGTGGAATCTTCCCAGACCAGGGGTTGAACCTGTGTCCCCTGCAATGGCAGGCAGATACTTAACCACTGAACCACCAGGGAAGTCCTGTAAATTCTTTTTCAGATCCTTCCCCTTTATTCTTACAAAATATTGCATATACTTCCCTGTGCTGTACAGTAGATCTTTGTTGATTACCTATTTTATATGTAGTGTGTATATGTTAATCCTCCTAACTAAAATCTTGCTTAATTTCACCCTAAGTAAGAAACTGTTTTAGAGTTCCTTGCTAGAAATTAGATTCTCTCTTATTCCAAGGCTGGACATTTGTCCCTCTGCTCAACCTTAGGTCTGAGTACGTGAACTTCTTCCACTTATTTGTCAGGTCTTAGAGGCTGTATCTAATTTTGCTCTCTTCCCAGACCTGTGCTTTGTACCAATTCTTATTTCATCCTCTCCAAACCCTGGGAGGTGTTGATGCTTTACTCACCTTATAGGTGAGTTACTCACATTATAGGAAGAGACTGTAACCTGAGAAGCTGAGCAATGTGCCTCTAGCCTCTGGAAGAGTCAGGATTCACAGCCAGGAGGCAGACCCCAGAGCACTTAACCATGATTCAGTTTCAACTAGTACATTTTCTACCTACTGATACATATTGAAGTGAGAATGCCATTCTGACTTTGGAGAGCAAAGTTCCCAGTAAATAGTTCATCATAATCACCCACCAAAACATCATTGCACAACTCTTTGTTATAGAACATGAATCAGGAAGCCCAGGTGAAGAGGCTGAAAGGGGAGGTAGTGGTCAGGTTCTAGGGGAAATGCAGTGCCAGACTTGGATCCTCTACCCTGGAAGTTTTAATTTTTAACAGACTTTATTTTTTTAGAGCAATTTTAGGTTCTCAACAAAACTGAGCAGAAAGTGCAGAGAGCTCTTATATATCTCTTTTCTCTCCACCCCCACAGCCTCCCCTGTAATTGATATCCTCTACCAGAGTGGGACGTTTGTCATAATGATGAACCTACATCATTATCGCTCAAAGTTTACATGAAAGTTTCGTCTTGGTGTTATACCCTCTGTAGGTTTTGACAAACGAGTAAGAATGTTTCTCTGCCACTAGTGTACAATTTCATTGCACTAAAAACCCTCTGTGCTGTGCTGTGCTTAGTCACTTGGTCATGTCCGATTCTGTGACCCCATGGATTGTAGCCCACCAGGCTTCTCTGTCCATGGGGATTCTCCAGGCAAGAATACTGGAGTGGGTTGCCATGCCTTCCTCCAGGGGATCTTCCTAACCTAGGGAATGAACCCAGGTCTCCTGCATTGCAAGTGGATTCTTTACCATCTGAGTTACCAGGGAAGCCCAAGAATACTGGAGTGGGTAGCCTATTCTCTCTCCAGGGGATCTTCCTGACCCAGGAATTGAACCAGGGTCTCCTGCATTGCAGGTGGATTCTTTACCAGCTGAGCTACCAGGGAAGCCCAAGAATACTGGAGTGGGTAGCCTATTCTCTCACCAGGGGATCTTCCTGACNCTCTGTCCATGGGGATTCTCCAGGCAAGAATACTGGAGTGGGTTGCCATGCCTTCCTCCAGGGGATCTTCCTAACCTAGGGAATGAACCCAGGTCTCCTGCATTGCAAGTGGATTCTTTACCATCTGAGTTACCAGGGAAGCCCAAGAATACTGGAGTGGGTAGCCTATTCTCTCACCAGGGGATCTTCCTGACTCAGGAATTGAACCAGGGTCTCCTGCATTGCAGGTGGATTCTTTACCAGCTGAGCTACCAGGGAAGTGCCCAAAGCCCTCTGGGCTCTGCTAATTCATCTCTCTCTCCCTCCTAACCTCTAGTAACCACTGATCCTTTTACTGTCTCCTTAGTTTGCCCCTTCCAGAATATCACAGAGTTGGAATCATATAATTGGTAACTTTTCAGTAGGCTTCTTTCATGTAGTCATATGCACTGAAGATTGTTCTGTGTCTTTTCATGACTCCAGAGCTCATTTATTTTCAGGGCTGAATAATATTCCATTGTCTGGATGTACCATAGTTTATTTATTCACTTATTGAAAGACAGAGGCTTCCCTGGTGGTTCTGATGGTAAAGAACCCACTTGCAATGCAGGATACCTGGATTTGATCCCTGGGTTTGGAAGATCCCATGGAGAGGGGAATGGCTTACCCACTCCAGTATTCTGGCCTGAAAAATTCCATGGAGTATACAGTCCATGGGTTCGCAAACAGTCAGACATGACTGAGTGACTTCATACACACTGAAAGTCATGTTGGTTGCTTCCAAATTTTGGCAATTGCAAATAAAACTGCTATAAACATCCACGTGTAGGTTTAGTATGGGCCTTTAATTGGGCACCGTAGAGTGTGACTGCTGGATCATGTGGTAGGACACTCTGGAAGTTTTGATGAAGGTATAATATTTAATCCACGGATACCATTGTCAGCCCAGCTGCTCCCATTGGTGGCCACGTCTGCAGAGGCTCAGATGGATGGATAGTGTCTGCAGAACAACAGGGACAAGTGCTGACTTTGCTTGCAGCCTTGGATAAGAGCGGAAGGGAATGGCTTTGCTCCCTTCTCTGGAACCAAAGGTGTGGTCTTGCTCCTTCCTGCAACACTGGCTCCCTCCTAAGTGGGGGAGATCATAATGTAGGCCCCTGAGCCATAAGCCCTGGCCCTGGAGCCTAGGCTAGGCCCCCAGGATGGCAAAGGCTCAGCATGAATGAGTCACAGGAAGGCCTTCTCTGGCGTCCCTCTCTCATAAGCACCCCTTCCCTGGGAGGGAAGTCTGTCTGCAGCCCTGCCATCTACCCCAACAGCTCCTGCCCTGGGTTGGATCTGGACCAGCCACAGCCTTTGTCACCTTTTAATCCACCTAGCAGAGGAAACTTCCTCAAACTAAGAGCTGAGATGGTCTCTCCTCTGCTCAGAAAACTTCCTTGGCTTCCTGGTGCCTAAGTTGCCTGCTAAGTCGCTTCAGTAGTGTCCAACTCTTTGCCACCCTATGGACTCGAGCCCTCCAGGATACCCTGTCCATGGATTTCTCCAGGCAAGAACACTGGAGTGGGTTGCCATTTCCTTCTCCAGGGCTCTTCCGGACCCAGGGATTGAACTCGCATCTCTTAGGTCTCCTCTATTCACTGGAGGGGTCTTTACCACTAGCGCCGAGTGCCTAACCTGGTGGTTCTCAAAGTGGTCTGGGGGATCCCAAGTCACTTCCCAGGGAATTTGCAAGATTCAAATGAGTTCTAAATTAATTTAAATACATTATTTATCTCTTCATTATCATTCTCTCACAAGTGGGGAGCAGAATTTTCTAGACACTTTATCACATGTGATTTTGAAATAGACTGAAGTCTTCTGAAGTCCAGAAGACTCTTACCACGGACCATGCTGGCTTGGAGAGAAACTGCTTAAGTCATCCTGAATTGCCCAGCAGAGCATGGCTTAGTTAGGAAGTCAATCATCTTTCTTTTGAAAATCCATTTTATTTCTTCCATCAACATTTCAGCATCCTTTTCAGTTTTTACCACCTACATTCAGTTTTTTGCATCATTATGATTCTGGCTAAGCACAGTTCTAAGATCTATATTTTCACCCAGCTGTAAAGCACAAATATTTCCCAATGCTTTTGTTTTGTTTCANGGACCATGCTGGCTTGGAGAGAAACTGCTTAAGTCATCCTGAATTGCCCAGCAGAGAGCATGGCTTAGTTAGGAAGTCAATCATCTTTCTTTTGAAAATCCATTTTATTTCCTCCATGAACATTTCAGCATCTTTTTCAGTTTTTACCACCTACATTCAGTTTTTTGCATCATTATGATTCTGGGTAAGCATAGTTCTAAGATCTATATTTTCACCCAGCTGTAAAGCACAAATATTTCCCAATGCTTTTGTTTTGTTTCAACATTCAGAATATAGTGTATTGAATTGTAGTAACAACGAAGTCTCCTAATTTGAGACTTTGGCTTTTCCACTGTGATGAAGTTTATTCTACCCCCATCTTAAGAGCAAATATCTAAAACAGAAGTGTCCATCTGCTGTCAGATATATGAGGAAAAGTATATGCTCTCCTATCTTAGAGCAAATAAAAAGATCCGGTTTGGCAAATAAATATGTGACGTGTTCTTGGAGTCATAAAATGTTCCAAGGCATAGAGCTAATAATTCTGATCCTCAGATATTATCCTGAGGGAACTGGACAAACATTGGAAATATCCAGCATTTGCTTAACTGAATCAAGTCTCCAAAACAGCCTGCACTGGAGTTTGGCACTTGAGTTTTTGGATGACTCAGAAGACCCTCAGGTTTTGCCGTCTTTCTTTCTATATATTCCCCTATGGCAGGCAGCCTCTCACCCTCTCAAAAGATCCTCTTGTCCCCTGAATCCTCCCTCGTGGGGTATCACTGCCTCTAGGAAAACTTCACTCCTCTTTGAGGTCTGGGCAGGGAGCTGAAGCTGGTCCTGGGGATGCCAGAGTCACAGTAGTAGAACATTCTCTCACTTCTCCACCCATCCTCTTTTCCCTTCACTGGCCACATTTGTCATCTGTGGGGCCCAGTGGCCTTGACCCCACCACTCCATGTCCTGGCTTCACTCACCTAGTCAGTTCCGTTCAGTTGCTCAATTGTGTCCAACTCTTTGCAATCCCACGGACTGTAGCACACCAGGCTCCCTTGTCCATCACCAACTCCCTGAGCTTGCTCAAACTCATGTCCATCAAGTCGGTGATGTCATCAACCATCTCATCCTATGTCATCCCCTTTTCCTGCCACCTTCAATCGTTCCCAGCATCAGGATCTTTTCCAATAAGTTGGTTCTTCATATCAGGTGGCCAAAGTATTGGAGCTTCAGCTTCAGTATCAGTCCTTCCAATGAATATTCAGGACTGATTTCCTTTTGGATTGACCGGTTTGGTCTTCTTGAAGTCCAAGGGACCCTCAAGAGTCTTCTCCAACACCACAGTCTTCTCCATCACTCAACTAGGGCCAACACAATTGGCCATAGCCCATCACGCATGTCCTTGAGTGCCAGGTATCTGGCCCTGGCTACTGGAAAATAATGACACGTCTCCCACACCCCCCAAATCCTGAGTTGCTAGAATTTTCCTGTTCACCACCCACTTAGCTGTCCTGGAGATGATGTCTGATTGTGTACAGTCAAAAAGAGGTTCATTCACTCATTGATTCACTGGTTAGTGCCTGTATTACATCTGATTCTTTACTGGACACTGGGGTTGCTGAGAAGACAGAGGTACTGGCCCTCAAGGAGTTCACAGGCTTGTGGGCCAGAGGTGAATAAGGAAAGTGAGAGAGTGATGTCACCAAATGGAGACATAGTTCACTTCTGACTTTGCTCCTGTCACAAGAACAACTAACAATGATTCAAGAACAAGACACCACTGAGAGGATCCTAGTGAGGCTGAAGCACACTCCACACCACGGAGAATCAGGGCAGACCACCTTAGAAGGGTAAGAAGCAGTTCCATGTTGGCCTCCTCTAGGCCAGCACAGCACCACATGAAGAAGTCTCCCCTGAACCTCCAGAGTGAAAAGAGAACCCTGGGGGGCAACCAGAGCCTCCTCAGCATTGGAGGTGATTTGGGGGATGCCTTCATTCTTATTTCACAGCATGGGGACCACCAGGGAATCTGTGAAGGCTCAACCACTGGGAAACTGACTGCTGGAGAAGCAGGAGGAAGGAAGTATTGCATGCCCAATTGCGTCTGAATCTTTGCGACCCCATGGATGGTAGCCCGCCAGATTCTTCTGTCCAAGAAGGGATTCTCCAGGCAAGAGCACTGGAGTGGGTTGTCATTTCCTTNTCAACCACTGGGAAACTGACTGCTGGAGAAGCAGGAGGAAGGAAGTATTGCATGCCCAATTGCGTCTGAATCTTTGCGACCCCATGGATGGTAGCCCGCCAGATTCTTCTGTCCAAGAAGGGATTCTCCAGGCAAGAGCACTGGAGTGGGTTGTCATTTCCTTCTCCAGGGGCTCTTTCCTGGGTTGAACCCGCATCTCCTATGTCTCTTTCATTGGCAGGCAGTTTCTTTACCCCTGAGTCACCTGGGAAAGAGGGAAGGGGCTGGCAAAAACAGCACATGGGTCTTGACAGACCAAGTTCATACTTGCAGCAACCAAGTAGTCATCATAACCAGTGGTTTTGTCCATCTGCAGAACCAAGTTGAGGGTGCACTCTGATGAGAGAACTTGGCCAGGAGCAGTTCTGAGTATTCAAATCCTCAGACAAGGCGTTTTGCTGGCCCTGGGGCTCAGTTTGTCCATGCACAGGCAGGGAGGGGAGTCCGGCCCCACTTGCTGAGAAGAGTGTCTTCCAGCCCTATCTGTCCAGNTTGGCCAGGAGCAGTTCTGAGTATTCAAATCCTCAGACAAGGCGTTTTGCTGGCCCTGGGGCTCAGTTTGTCCATGCACAGGCAGGGAGGGGAGTCCGGCCCCACTTGCTGAGAAGAGTGTCTTCCAGCCCTATCTGTCCAGAAGGGCTGATGGCAACTCCTGGAAGCTGTGCTGCCCAGCTGGAGCCTCGAGAAGGGCAGGCAGAGCCCAGAGTCTGCAAAGGAAAGGTAATGACTCTGTTCACTCAGGAAACTTGGGGGGTGTGGGTTGGTTTGAATTTAGACAATCAAAAAGTTTTACCAGCTTTGAAGCTGCTTCTCCTACTGTACCTGGGCAGGAAATCTAATTGATAGCCCCTTTAAGGGCTTCCCTGCTGGCTCACATGGTAAAGAGTCTGCCTGCGGTGTGGGAGACCTGGGTTCAATCCCTGGGTTGGGAAATCCCCTGGAGAAGGAAATGGTAACCCAGTCCAGTACTCTTACCTGGAAAACGCCATGGATGGAGGAGCTTGGCAGGCTACAGTCAATGGGGTTGCAAAGAGTTGGACACGACTGAGCGACTTCACTCACTCACTCACTTCATTGCCTAACATAGTCTTCAGCCAGTTTAGCTAGGGAACCTACCCAGAGCAGCAGGAAGTTGTGTCACCCATTCAACACTCCCAAGTGCAGAGGCATTTGAAGAGAGCACAGTTCCTGGCTTCCCTTGTTTGCAGAACAAAACTGATGGTCTCACCTGACCAGGGAAATCAGTGCACATGCAGGCTTTCCAACAACAAACTGTACAGATACTGGGTCCTGTCCTGCTCCATCTACTACTACAAATAGTATCAAGTCTTGATCATCTAGTAAGTCTGGCCAGAGAATCCAGATAACCTTAGAGCCCATCCTACAGCCTCTCTAAGGTAGGAAACTAAGCCAGCAGTCCTATCCAGCTGTCTTCAGGCAGAGGCACACCCTACCCCCATCCTCAGAGCTTAAACAGTTGCCTCACCCCAACCATTATTATGGCCAAGGACATCACCAGCAGACACACCTCCCCCCGAAAAACAACTGAGCTGACTGGTGAAGAACTGTCTCAGCTAAAGCAAACCTATAAAGTCTGGAAGAAGACTCGAATGTGCAGATTCCAATGTAAGGAATCAAGGATCACACACAGAAAATTAGTGAACTATGATACCATCAAAGGAAACTAATATAGTTCTATAAATGACCCTCAAGAAATGAAGATCTGTGAACTGTCAGACAAAGAATTCAGAATAAATCTCTTAAGGATGTTTTGTTGTTCAGTCACTCAGTCGTGTTTGACTGTTTGTGACTCCATGGACTGCTGCACACCAGGCTTCCTTGTCCTTCACCATCTCCTGGAGTTTGCTCAAACTCATGTCCACTGAGTTTGTGATGCTATCCAACCATCTCATCCTCTGTCATCCCTTTCCCCTCCTGCCTTCAGTCTTTTCCAGCATCAGAGTCTTTTCTAAT
>SJYA01002111.1:0-66362 GCA_006410615.1 Neotragus moschatus | reverse complement strand
TTTTCCTCTATTTCTTTGCATTGATCTCTGAGGAAGGCTTTCTTATCTCTTCTTGCTATTCTTTGGAACGCTGCATGCAGATGCTTATATCTTTCCTTTTTTCCTTTGTTTTTCACCTCTCTCATTTTCACAGCTATTTGTAAGACCTCTTACTGTATATCATCTCTTACTGTATATCAATTCACACTTAAGTTACCAGTAATTTAGAAGAGCAGTGACGATTTTT
The DNA here is from genome assembly GCA_006410615.1 of Neotragus moschatus. Taxonomy (NCBI): domain Eukaryota; kingdom Metazoa; phylum Chordata; class Mammalia; order Artiodactyla; family Bovidae; genus Neotragus; species Neotragus moschatus. The sequence continues at coordinate 66,136 of SJYA01002111.1, read as the reverse complement.
CTCAAGAATCTGCAATTTGGGCAAGACCTGATGAGGTAGGGACTCACCTCTGCTTCACATGGTTTCACTGAGGGCAGCTCAGCTGGAATTGGAGGATTTTTCTAAAATGGTTCTCTCACATATCTCGCAAGTATTTGTTGGCTATTTTACAGTGACTCCATTTGTCTTCACAAGGCTCTCTCTATGGGGCCACCTGGATTATGACTGGATTTTGTTTCAAAACACATTAACAGAAACCTGAAACGTGACATTATTCAGAGCTGCAGAGCAAGTGGTAGCTCCCTGATTCTGATGTCCTGGGGTCACAGATTTGCAGTTGCTCACCTCTGTCATACTATAATTGTAGAGCAGTTATAGAGCTCACACAGATTTAATTATTGGGTACATGGTACACTCCTTTTGGGAAAGGAATGCCAAAGAACTTGCAGTCTTTAATCTACTATACACCAGGCGAAAAGGATTTACTTCCCCCTCTGTGAAAAATACATTCATTTCTGTCATGGCACCTTCCAATTCCATCTCATTGAATCTAGGATCTTGACATCTAAACCGGGTCTAAATGTAAATAAGCCTTCTTGGGTGCAGCCTTCTTTATATTACTATGAAGACATGTGAATTAAAGGGAACAGCTGTCTTCTCCCATACATTTAGCACATAATACAACTGTGTAATAGTAATTGATTAGACAAGAAAAATATTACTCCCATTGTAGAAACCGGAGAAAATGGAGGCCAAAAGTATATGGAAGTCATGTGTTGAAGAAATTTGATTAATCTTCCAAATGTTTTGAGGAGGGCTCAATCCTGCTATCTATGATTCTTTGCACTTACTAACTCAGTTCAAGGAAATTTCTATCCCTTCCTTCCCTCAGTATTAGCCCATTTTGCAACTGAGTAACCATTTTGAGGTCGGAGGTAGATGATGTCCCAGGCTAAGCAGCTGGAGTCTGTCTTTATTGGCAACAGGAGCTTGTTTCTCCCTAACATTTTTAGGAAAAACATATTGGCAGGAACAAAAAGGAAATAATCTCTGCTGGGGTAGACAGACAAGATGATCACATCTTTCATTCTTGAGGTCAAGGAGACCTCCCTAGCTATATATAAATAGAAATGTTCCTCAAGGGTCATAAAAGGAATGGGCACAAGTCTATAATATGTTCTGCAAACCTCCCAGAGGTCCTCATGCTAGAACCTGCTTTGGCTAAAATATACAAATGCACCTTGGGGAGGACCTTGCATCATATCTGATATGGGCATTGAACAAGGTGATTAGCCAGAGGGAACAAATAAAACTGAACCTATATAAGCGATCTAAACACCCCTTTGTTGGTCCTCACTGTTGATACCCATGCTGCTCTTTGAGTATGTAGCTATGATTTGCTGCTATTTGAAATAAACTGCTGTTTTGCGTGCTCTCCCACACATTCTCTGCTTCTGATACACTACATACCTGTTTTGCTATCTTGATCTCTTTGTGAAATTCTTTTCCCAAAGAAGACAAGAGCCAGGGCTCTAATTCTAGCCACTAGTCCCTGGAGGTTTACTGGTTAGGATCCCTGGTTTTCACCCTGGTAACACAGATTCAATTCCCAGACAGGGAACTAAGATCTAGATTCAAGCTTCGGTAGACTGCTGGCAAACTGAGATCAGTTTTAGCCTGCTCCCTCCTCCTAGAAGGTTTAGGATATATATATATATATATATATATATATATATATATGCATACATACACACACACACACACACACACACACACATATATATGTGAGAATATATATGAATAACAAGGAGAGATAAGAAAGCCTTCCTCAGAGATCAATGCAAAGAAATAGAGGGGGAAAAAAAAAACAGAATGGGAAACACTAGAGATCTCGTCAAGAAAATTAAGAGATACCAAGGGAATATATCATGCAAAGATGGGCTCGATAAAGGACAGATATGGTATGGACCTAAGAGAAGCAGAAGATATTAAGAAGAGGTGACAAGAATACACAGAAGAATTGTACAAAAAAGATCTTTACGACCCAGATAATCACGATGGTGTGGTCACTCACTTAGAGCTGGACATCCTGGAATGTGAAGTTAAGTGGGCCTTAGGAAGCATCACTACAAACAAAGTTAGTTGAGGTGATGGAATTTCAGTTGAATTATTTCAAATCCTGGTAGATAATGTGAAAATGCTGCACTCAATATGCCAGCAAATTTGGAAAACTCAGCAGTGGCCACAGGACTGGACCAGGTCAGTTTTCATTCCAATCTCAAAGAAAGGCAATGCCAAAGGATACTCAAACTACCGCACAATTGCACTCATCTCACATGCTAGTAAAGTAATGCTCAAAATTCTACTAGCCAGGCTTTAGTAATACATGAACTGTGAACTTCCAGATGTTCAAACTGGTTTTAGCAAAGGCAGAGGAATCAGAGATCAAATTGCTAACACCTTCTGGATCATGAAAAAAAAGCAAGAGAGTTCCAGAAAAACATCTATTTCTGCTTTATTGACTATGCCAAAGTCTTTGACTGTGTGGATCACAATAAACTGTGGAAAATTCTGAGAGAGATGGGAATACCAGACCACCTGAACTGCCTGTTGAGAAACTTATATGCTGGTCAGGAAGCCACAGTTAGAACTGGACATGGAACAACAGACTGGTTTCAAATAGGAAAAAGAGTATATCACGGCTGTATATTGTCACCCTGCTTATTTAACTTCTATGCAAAGTACATCATGATAAACACTCAGCTGGAAAATCACAAGCTGGAATCAAGNTCAGGAAGCCACAGTTAGAACTGGACATGGAACAACAGACTGGTTTCAAATAGGAAAAAGAGTATATCACGGCTGTATATTGTCACCCTGCTTATTTAACTTCTATGCAAAGTACATCATGATAAACACTCAGCTGGAAAATCACAAGCTGGAATCAAGATTGCTGGGAGAAATATCAATAACCTCAGATGTGCAGAGGACATCACCCTTATGGCAGAAAATGAAGAGGAACGAAAAAGCCTCTTGATGAAAGTGAAAGAGGAGAGTGAAAAAGTCGGCTTAAAGCTCAACATTCAGAAAATGAAGATCATGGCAACTGGTCCCATCACTTCATGGGAAATAGATGGGGGAACAGTGGAAAAAGTGTCAGACTTTAATTTTGGGGGCTCCAAAATCACTGCAGATGGTGATTGCAGCCGTTAAATTAAAAGACGCTTACTCCTTGGAAGAAAAGTTATGACCAACCTAGATAACATATTCAAAAGCAGAGACATTACTTTACCAACAAATGTCCGTCTAGTCAAGGCTATGTTTTTTCTGGTGACCTGTGTGGATGTGAGATTTGGATTGTGAAGAAAGTTGAGCAATAGATTCTTTTGAACTGTGGTGTTGGAGAAGACTCTTGAGAGTTCCTTGGACTGCAAAGAGATCCAACCAGTCCCTTCTGAAGGAGATCAGTCCTGGTTGTTCATTAGAAGAACTGATGCTAAAGCTGAAACTCCAGTACTTTGGCCACCTCATGCGAAGAGTTGACTCATTGGAAAAGACCCTCATGCTAGCAGGAATTGGGGGCAGGAGGAGAAGGGGACAACAGAGGATGAGATGGTTTGATGGCATCACTGACTCGACGGACATGAGTTTGAGTGAACTCTGGGAGTTAGTGACAGCAAGGGAGGCCTGACGTGCTGCAATTCATGGGATTGCAAGAGTCGGACACCACTGAGTGACTGAACTGAATTGATAAATATATGTACTATTTTATAATCTGTCCTTTTCGATCTAAGCTGGTAAAATATCACAGATTTTAGGTTTCAGGTGGCATTTTAACACTTTCTGGTACAACAAATCCATTCTAGGTATCTAGTTAGCCATATAGTTATCTATCAGCTGCTGCTGCTGTTGCTCCTAAATTGCTTCAGTTGTTTCCAACTCTGTGCGACCCCATAGACAGCAGCCCACCGGGCTCCCCTCTCCCTGGGATTCTCTAGGCAAGAATACTGGAGTGGGTTGCCATTTCCTTTTCCTATGCATGAAAGTGAAAAGTCAAAGTGAAGTAGCNTATCTATCAGCTGCTGCTGCTGTTGCTCCTAAATTGCTTCAGTTGTTTCCAACTCTGTGCGACCCCATAGACAGCAGCCCACCGGGCTCCCCTCTCCCTGGGATTCTCTAGGCAAGAATACTGGAGTGGGTTGCCATTTCCTTTTCCTATGCATGAAAGTGAAAAGTCAAAGTGAAGTAGCTCAGTCGTGTCCACCTCTTAGTGACCCCATGGACTGCAGCCTACCAGGCTCCTCCATCCATGGGATTTTACAGGCAAGAGTACTGGAGTGGGGTGCCATTGCCTTCTCCAGTTATCTATCTAGTTATTTGTAAAAAATCATTCCATACTGAATGGGTTTACACAACAGCAATTTTTTATTTTGCTCAGGAATCTGAGTTTGGGAAGATTTTTTTCCCAAAGGTAACAATGCTGTGCTCCCTGTAGAGTCAGCTGGACAGATTGACAGAACAAAAAGGTTGACTTTACAGGCAGCTTAGTTCAAAGAGTGGGAAATACATGCTTGCTAATTCCCAGATAGCTCAGCTAGGTATGCAGGCAGGGGTTCTTCTCTCATTCTCATCTCGGGGTGGTACATGAGGCTTTTTATTGTTTTTGTTTTTTCCCCAGTTTGGTAGCTTGTTAAGAGGAAGTCACCAGTATTTTCTTATCTTTCACTATTAAAGAGAAAATGATTTTATGTTTAGGACTGATGTCTCTTCCAGCTACAGAAGTGAACATATAATCCAGTCTGGCCAGTAAGAATCTTATATCTCCCTAGCAATATTGATTCAGGCCTGAGAATGTGCCTTAGTTGAAACCAAGTAAATCACAGACAAAAATTATAGGCAAATATTTGAAAATATGCTATTTATAGTTAAAGGATGTTTGAATTTGTAGAGAATAGCTATGTAACTATTTGCAGAGTCTCTCTGGAAATTATAGCAACAGACCTAAAATTTGTCATTAGAATACTAATTATTTTGTAATAATGTATATCTATTTTTGCCTGAAATAAATGTTCACTCTAGATTTTTCAGTTCTGAAAAAATACATTCCTATTTTGTAATAGTTCATTAAGCTTGCTTGAGCTGGACTTACTGTCCCTTTCAAGAGACTGAGTCTTGATTAAAAATGTTTTGTTTCTTACCATCAATCTCTAATATGTTTATTTATTACACAATTTTCAGAAATATTTAACAAGAAGGTAAAGCTTATCTGGAGACTTTCCTGGCAGTACAGTGGTTAAGACTCTATGTTTCCACTACAGTGGGCACAGGTTCAATCCTGAGTCAGGCAACTAAGATCCCACATACTGTGTGCCATCTTTGCATGCATGCTCATTTGCTCAGTTGTGTCTGACTTTTGCAACACAGTGGACTGTAGCCCACCAGGCTTCTCTGCCCATGAGATTCCCCAGGCAACCATACTGAACTGGATTGCCATTTTCTCCTCCAGGGGATTTTCCTGACCCAGGGATCAATTCTGCATTTCCTGCATCTCCTGCACTGGCACATGGATTCTTCACCACTGAGTCAGCTAAGAAGCTTATGATGTGTGGCATATCAAAAAAAGAAAAAAAGATAAAGATAATCAAAATTTTACCCAGCTCATATTTTTAGTCTTATTTCTATAATATCAATTATTTATCCATAGAATAATTCTATATTCAATAAAGTTTTAATTTATGTAATGCATTTTGCAAAATTGCAACTTTAGCTTAGATAGCTCTTTCTATACTTACTTGTAATGGAAAAACCTACTCATCTTTCAGCTAAACCTTTAACTAAATCTTCAGGGTATCCAAACTTTAGCTGAAGTATCAGTCATCTGTGAAAGACTTAATACTCTTATCAAGAGAAATGGGGTATTTCATCTATGCTGCTTTCACTCTTATTTTGTATCTTTTATTTTGTTAATAGCACATGTTACAGATACTGTATGTTATTAATCTGTATGTTATTAATTTGTACAAGACTATTGTTGAAAATTAAGATCAGTAAGATTTGAAGCATTATTTTCTCTAAATGTTGATTTGGAAGTCAAACGTATGCTTTTTTTTTTTTTTTTTTGATTGTTAGAGTGCTTGCATCTAAAGAATAAATTCAATGTGGACAATACTGTTTAAAAAATTTGGACACATGATATATATTAACTAAGATATTGTGGAAATAGAGTAATGCTTTGAAAATTAAATATACCCTCAAAGACTAAAAATCTGTAATATAATAGAGTAGTTGAATGTTGATTTAATCTTTATTCTTATTTCCTTTCCTTTAAAACAGTCTTTGAAGAATTTTCTTGTAATAACTTTTCTAGTCTCAATTTTTACCCTCATCTCAATAATTTCAGTAACTTTATCTTTTCTTTATATATATTTAAAATTTAGTATTTCCATTCTTAGAATAAATGTATTAATGTATCAAAGTTTATGTAGTCATTATCAAGGTGAATGCTTCAGGTAATGTATTTCAAAGACTTGTGAAACTATTATCCATTACAGTGGGAAAAGAATAAACTACACTTTCATTTATTTTGATTGTATATACAAGTGACATTGTTAAAATTAGTAAAGTTAATCCATGAAGGATGATAAAAATATTATAGTTTTTGTGATGGTTGAAAACATCTGTACATACATTATTGTGAGTTTAAGATTAGTATTTCAAAGAGGGTGTTTAAATACTGATAAAATGTTCCATCTTTGATAGAAAGGGAAAAACAAAAGAAGTGACTTAAGGGAATGATCATTTTGTCTTAAACATAGTGAATTTGATGTGATAGAAAGACTTTTAAGTAGATATGTCTGGGAGACAGAGAATGATATGGGGCTAGTCAGAAAGAAACGGGTCAGAATTAGGAGAAATCTTTCTCTCAGTGAGGATAGGAAGCTGAGGGGGAAATGAGAGGTTTAACCACATGATTACAGAGATGTAACAAAACTGAGAAAATACCATAAAATATAAAAGAAATTACCAGTGGCACCCCCCAAATGCAGGCTGTTTTGTACTAAAATCATTTATATACTTTTTTGCAATTCATGAAATGCTTTCACAAGCATTATATAACTGTTATAATGTGTGTAAGAGTGATAATTATAATTATTTTGTAGGCAATAGTGATCTGGTCTATTGATTTATAGCTATATTTTTAATGTCACAAGTGTCCCAAATATGTCCCAGATAAACTGTTTAAGAAAAAAATTGATAGAGAATGCATTTGAATGAAGATTCTGCTACTTCTTTCTTTACTGTAATGTTCACTTCCTCCAGCCAAGTAATATACTCAACATTATTCTCCACCTGCTAGCCCCCAAATTTTGCCCACCTCCACTGTAAACAATGTCAACTTTCCGCGAATTTTTGAGCAAGTCTTGTTTTCACTCCCCCAAATCTCTCAACTATAATGGTAGCAAACAATTACATAGCAACTGAATGCCTATGGATATTGTATGTTTTTTATGGACAATGAGTCATTAACATCTCACCACAATAAGTTAGTAATAACGATTATCATTAAGAAGATGAGGCACAGATAGGATAAGTGATTTCCAAAGATTACACAGGTAGTAAATGTCATAATTGGAATCTGATACTAGGCTTTCTGTTTGAATGTGTGTATGTTTGTATCTGTACATGCTTCACTAAGAGATGGTGACTCTTAAAAATGGACAGTAAGTAATTTACTGCTCAATAATTTAAATTTTTGGTTTCATATAATACAAAGATTCATTTATTCCACTCATAAGCATCTTCTATGTGACAGACACATAGTATATAGAGGTAGTGCCTGTAAAGAATCCATCTGCAAGGTGGGGGTCCTGGGTTCGATCCCTGGGAAGATCCCCTGGATAAGGGAAAGGCCACCCATTCCAATATTCTGGCCTGGAGAATTCCATGTACTATATAGTCCATGAGGTTGCAAAGAGGTGGACACAAATGAGTGACTTTTACTTCACTTTCAAGCATCTTAAATGTGATGGACACATAATGTATACATTAGTGCCTGTGTTTAGTCACTCAGTCTTGTCCAACTCTTGAGACTCCAGAGACTGTAGCTTACCAGGCTCCTTTGTCCATGTGGAACAAAGATTTGAGTATATGGCAACCCTAATCTATTCCATAAAATGACCCTGAGGTCTTTTAACTAGGTACTAATTAGACTTATTGTGGTGATCATTTAATATATTTTGATATAAAAATATTGAATGTTGCACAGTTGAAACTAGTATAATGTTATATGTTAACTATATCTCAAAAAAATGGTGCAAAAAAAAAACCCTGAAAGAAAAGTACATGCAATATTATATATATACATACACACACACACACACACACACACACACACACACATTTCTTAAGGTGATACAGGTCAAGTACTAGTATAATGTAGTTATTATTTTTAATTCATAAAATTTGCTAATTTAACAGTGTCACTTGTGAATATAAATCAAAAGGTTAAAGATAGAGTAGTTTCATCCTTTTACCACTATAAGAGATAAAAGTTAAAGAGATAAAAGTCTTTCAAATGCATTACTTGAAATATACACACACACACAGAAACATATATATAAATTAACAAATACAATGGGAAAGGGAAAAATACCTACTAGCAGACAGTTCACAAGGATTGATATAAAAATAACAAGCAATCACAGAAGAAAAGGTATTCAGTACCATTAGTTATAAGAAAACTGCAAATTAAAACTGCAATAAGCTACTACTTCCATTCACTGAGAAAGCTTTTGAAAAAGTTGACAGTAGAAATGTCATGAGTATATGGAACAAGTGGGACTCTGATACCTTGATGGTAGGAATGGAATAAAGTATAAGTACACTAGAAAATTGTTTTTGAGGAGAAAATAAAAACTAATATCTAAAAAAGAAACAAAATGAATGGATAAGAAAGCAGTGGTACATATACACAATGGAGTATTACTCAGCCATTAAAAAGAATACATTCAAATCAGTTCTAATGAGATGGATGAAACGAGCCTATTATACAGAGTGAAGTAAGCCAGAAAGAAAAACACCAATACAGTATACTAATGCATATATATGGAATTTAGAAAGATGGTAACAATAACCCTGTATGCGAGACAGCAAAAGAGACACAGATGTATAGAACAGTCTTTTTAATTCTGTAGGAGAGAGAGAGGGTGGGATAATTTAGGAGAATGGCATTGAAACATGTATAATAACATAAATAAAACAAATCACCAGTCTAGGTTTGATGCATGATACTGGATGCTTGGGGCTGGTGCACTGACCAGAGGGATGGTATGACCCAGAGGGATGATACGGAGAGGGAGGAGGGAGGGGGGTTCAGGATGGGGAACACATGTATACCTGTGGCAGATTCATGTTGATATATGGCAAAACCAATACAATATTGTAAAGTAATTAACCTCCAATTCAAATAAATAAATTTATATTAAAAAATAAAAAGGAAACAAAGTAAAACAAGATATACACTGGAATTCACAGAACTTATTTATTCCTGGTGTCCAAAACTTGGAAATATTTTCCATCAATACAAAATTAAATACATAGATTATGGTATAAAAAACACTGAGTGCTGGAGAATTGAAGCTTTTGAACTATAGTGCTGGACAAGACTATTGAGAGTCCCTTGGATTGCAAGGAGATCAAAGTAGTCAATCCTAAGGGACTGGAAAGATTGATGCTGAAGCTTCAATACTTTGGCCAACTGATGAAAAGAGTGAACTCATTGGAAATGATCCTGATGCTGGAAAAGATTGAGGGCAGGAATAGAAGAGGGTGACTGAGGATGAGATGGTTGGGTAGCATCACTGAGTCAATGGACATGAATTTGAACAAACTCCAGGAAATAGTGAAGGACAGGGAAGCCTGGCATTCTGCAGTCCATGGGGTCTTGAAGGTCAGACACTACTGAGCAATTGAACAATAAGAGCCAATAGAATGGAAAATTCATCAGCATCTACCTGTGGCGGATTCATGTTGATGTATGGCAAAACTAACACAATACTGTAAAGTAATTAACCTCCTATTAAGCTAAATAAGTTTATATTAAAAAAGGAAAAAAAGAAAATAAATACAATCCCTAAGAAAATAAATAAATAAATAAAAGAGAACAAACAACAACAATGCACAAAATCTCAAAAGCATTGTTCTCAGCAAAATAAGCCAGGTAGATAAAATTATATACAGTGTTACTCATTCTACATGAGATCCAAATACAGGCAAACTTGAAACAGTTTTATGTTTATTAACATTATGTAGTGATTCTGAAAATTATAAGAATTTGGATTTGAGAAATGGGACATTAACTGGATAAGAAATTTCCTAGGGGAAGAACAAGGAGCACTTGAGAGGGAGGTGAAATGTTTTACATTTATTTTGGGTAGTGGCGACTCAAGTGTACACAACTGCCAAATTTCCACTGAACAGTTTATTACACATTGACTATGTCTTAATAAGGAACAATTTGTTATTCATATAACAATCTTATCAAACTCATGTTCCACTGCTCACTGCTTGAAAGTCAATACTTGAGAGACATGTGTGGATAGTTAAGGAAAGGTTGCTTTATTCAGGAGGCTGGCAACCTAGGAAGAAGGCAGATCTATGTCCCAAAGAACAAATTCCCAACCGCCTATCAGGAGGCAAGAGCTTTTAAAGGGGGAGTTTCAGGAATGTACAAGCAGAGGGAAGGGGCTGTGTACAGAATGCCACAGTCAGCACTGGCAATCATTTCAAAATTTGTCATGTAGTAGTCTAGTCACCACCAACTTGATTGTTTTAAGCACAGTTAAACTTCAGTTCTACAGTTGGTTTGTTTCCACTCTCTTGAGGCCAGTTCTCAGAATTGTGTAAGATGGAACAGCTTATGTCATGGCTACAGTGGGGTCATTATGTGGTTAACTTCATCTACCTGGCAGAGGTTTCAATGTCTGCAAAACTGCTCAAAGGATATGGCTCAGGATATTATTTATACCCTTTTAGTTCAAGGTCCTAGACTTTGGTTAATGGCTAAACTGTTATTATTTTGTCTTTTTTGATTGCTTTCCGTAGATTTTTCAGTTTCTCATTTCTTGGGTTTAAACTTATTCCTTGATTAAAGAGTCTTTACAGACAAGGGGCAGGCAGAGGAAGGGAGGATCTCTCCTGGGAAGGCCCTATAGGGGACTGCTCCATTAACATGGATTCATAAATTTCAGTTTATTTCTGATTCTTTAATACAATAATTTTTCACTAGAGTCATGGAGTTTATCACTACTCTTTTCAGCTCAGAGTACTATGTTAAAAACTTGACAAAACATGAGAAATATTATAAATTGACATTGATTATAAGCTACCAACAAGGAAATCACTTAAAGTCAGAACTGCTGCTGCTGCTGCTAAGTTGCTTCAGTCATGTCCAACTCTGTACAACCCCACAGACAGCAGCCCACCAGGCTCCCCCATCCCTGGGATTCTCCAGACAAGAACACTGGAGTGGGTTGCCATTATGGTTAATGTTATTGGCTATAGGATAAGACTTTCCATTAAAATCCCTGTTCTGCTGCTTAGTAGCTGTGTAATCTTTGTCACACTCCTGACAATTTCTGTGTCTCAGATTTTCTTATTTGTTAAATGAGCCAAACGATATTTTTTATCACACAGAAATTCATAAACAGAAAAAGTTTGTTTAAGTGGACACTATTCTATACATGATACATAGGTCAGTTCATCTTGGCTATCAAGACCTTTTGTGATTTTAGCTCATTTGGTGATGGCCTTTTATTCTCTTTTGCTTTCTTATAAGAAGTTACTTTTTCTGTTTGTAGATTACATGATTTTAAATACTGAAAATCCTAAAGAATCTATTTAAAGACATAGCTAAGAAACAAGTGCAGCAAATTGTAGGATATAAATGCAACATTTAAATATAATTTTTTCCCCTATACACCAGCAATGAAAAATCTGGTAATAAAAATTATATCAAGAAAATAGTTGTATTTACCATAACATTAAAAAAGAATAAAATGTTTAGAAATACATTTAAACAATAACAAGCCATACATTCAATATTACATAACACTACTGAAATATATCTAGAATTATGTGATTAAAAAAAAACTGTGTTGATGAGGTGGCAGGCTTACTAAATTTGAAGGGCCAATATTCCTAAACTGATCTGCAATCCAATGTAATCCTTTTCAAAATTTCAGCTGTCTCATTTTCTTTTTTCAACTGACACCAAAACACATGTGAAAATTAAAAGATACTGAATAGTCAAAATAATCTTGCAAAATAAAGACAAAGTTAGAGAAGTCTTACTTTACAATTTCAAAACATTTTACAAATTCACTTTAATCAGGACAATGTGCTAATGACCAAAGAATAGACATATAGATTTGTGAAATATAATTGAGAGTCCAGAAATCAACTCATCAGTCCTCATATTTAGTCAGCTGATTAGCATCAAGGGTACCAAGAACATTGAATAATAAATAAATAAATAAATGGAAAAAATAAACATAGTGTGTGCAACATACATTTCTGGGACAACTGGATATCCATCTGCAAAAGAATGAAGTTGGACTATTGTGATGTACCATTTACAAAAATTAACTCAAAATGGATCAAAGAACTAAAACCGAAAGATAACAGTATTAAATTCTTAGTAGGAAACCAGTAAAAATTCTTCACATCTTAGGTAAAACTTTCTTAATGTGCAAAAAGCAAAAGACATAAGCAGGCAAATTGAACTTGGTTAAAATTAAAAACTTTTGTTTATCAAAGAACACTATGAATTAAAGTGAAAAAAAAATCAAAGAATGGAGAAAATTTCCACAGATTATATTTCAGATAAAGATCTAGTTTCTAGAAATATATAGAAACATCAATTACCAGTCAATAATATAAAGGTAAATAATCCAATAAAGATGGATAAAATAAGTGAATAGACATTTTTCCAAAGATTATGTATAAATGATCAATAAGCTTATGAAACAATGCTTCGTTCAATTAGTCATCAGGGAAATTCAAATCAAACCCACGTGGAGGTATAATATAATATCTATTAGGCTAACTTTAGACTAATTTAAAATAATTGGAATCATATGAAGTATAATATCACATCAAGTAAAACTGAAGGCTATCAAGAGAAAGAAATTTGGAAAATTCATAAACAAGTTGAAAATAAGCAATACACAACTAAACTAACAAATGAGTCAAAGTAAAAATCACAAGTGAAAATGGAAAATACTTTCCAGTGATTGAAAAATTAAGATAGAGTATGTCAAAATACAAGAGATGCCACTAAAGCAGTGTTTAAATATACCACATTAAAAGAGAGGAATGATCTGACTTCCCTGGTGGTCCAGTGGTTAACCATCTGCCTGCCAATGGAGAGGACACAAGTTTAAGCCCTAGTCCAAGAAGATCCCATACGCCATAGGGCTAGGTTTGTGAACCAAAACTACTGAAGCCTGTATGCCTACAGCCTGTGCTGTGCAACAAAAGAAGCTACTGCAATGAGAATTTATGCACTGCAACAAAGAGTAGCCCCATTTATTGCTATGAGAGAAAGCCTGCATGCAGCAACAAAGACCAAGTGCCATAAATAAATAAATACTGAAAATTACATTTTAAAAAGAGAAAGGAGTAATCCCAAGTTAACAACCAAATATTTTCAAATAGGAAAAGGAGTACATGAAGGCTGTTTATTGTTACCCTGCTTATTTAACTTCTATGCAGAGCACATCATGAGAAACACTTGGCTGGAGGAAGCACAAACTGGAATCAAGATTGCCGAGAGAAATATCAATAACTTCAGATATGAGATGACACCACCCTTATGGAAGAAAGTGAAGAACTAAAGACCCTCTTAATGAAAGTGAAAGAGGAGAGTGAAAAAGTTGACTTAAAGCTCAACATTCAGAAAACTAACATCATGGCATGTGGTCCCATCACTTAATGGGAAATAAATGGGGAAATAATGGCTGACTTTATTTTTCTGTGCTCCAAAATCACTGCAGATGGTGATTGCAGCCATGAAATTAAAAGATGCTTACTCCTTGGAAGGAAAGTTATGACAAACCTAGACAGCATATTAAAAAGCAGAGACATTACTTTGCCAACAAAGGTCCATCTAGTCAAGGCTATGGCTTTTTCAGTGGTCACATATGGATGTGAGAGTTGGACTATAAAGAAAGCTGAGTGCCAAAGAATTGATGCTTTGAACTGTGGTGTTGGAGAAGACTCTTGAGAGTGCCTTGGACTGCAAGGAGATCCAACCAGTCAACCCTAAAGGAGATCAGTCCTGGGTGTTCATTGGAAGGACTGATGCTGAAGCTGAAACTCCAATGCTTTGGCCACCTGATGTAAAGAGCTGACTCATTTGAAAAGACCCTGATGCTGGGAAAAATGAGGGCAGGAGGAGAAGGGGACAACAGAGGATGAGATGGTTTGTTGGCATCATTGACTCAATGGACATGGGTTTGGGTGGACTCCAGGAGTTAGTGATGGACAGGGAGGCCTGGCATGCTGTGGTTCATGGGGTTGCAGAGTAAGACATGACTGAGCTACTGAACTGACTGATTTCAATCTTAAGTAAATGAAAAAACAAGACTAAACTAAACCCAAAAGAAGCAGAAGGAAGTACATAATATTGATTTCAGTGGAAATTAATGAAATAAGGTGTAAAAATAAATAGAGAAAAATCAATAAAACTAGGAAGACATTCTTTGAAAAGAATTAGGAAAGTAATAAATTTTTAGCTAAAAGTATCAAAAAATAGAGCAGAGTCAATTTTTTTTTTTTACTAAAATTGACAATGAAAGAAGGATATTACTGCCAACCCTGCAAAGATTGAATAAAATAATAGTATTTTGATATGAATATGAGCAATTGTGAAATGGTTGGATATATGCACCAGAGTAATGATAAAATACAAAAGTTGGAAGTCAGGAGATACGGGGAGTAACAGACAAATATGGCCTTGGAATACAAAATGAAACACGTCAAAAGCTAGCAGAGTTTTGACAAGGAAACACACTGAAAATAGCAAAAAGCTTGTTTCAACAACACAAGAGATGATGCTACATATGGACATTACCAGATGGTCAATAAAGAAATCAGATTGATTATATTCTTTACAGCCAAAAATGGAGAAGCTCTATACAGTCAGCAAAAACAAGGCCAGGAGTTTACTGTGGCCCAGATCATGAATTCCTTATTGCCAAATTCAGACTTAAATTGAAGAAAGTAGGGAAAACCACTAGACAATTCAGTATTACCTAAATCAAATCCCTTATGATTATACAGGGGAAGTGATAAATATGTTCAAGGGTTTAGATCTGATAGATGGAGTGCCTAAAGAACTATGGAAAGAAGTTTGTGACATTGTATAGGAGGCAGTGATCAAGACCATCACCAAGAATAAGAACTCCAAAAAGGCAAGATGATTGTCTGAGGAGTCCTTACAAAGAGCTGAGAAAAGAAGAGAAGCTTAAGGCAAAGGAGAAAAGGAAAGATATATCCATCAGAATGTAGAGTTCCAAAGAATAGCAAGGAGGGATAAGAAAGCCTTTCTCAGTGATCAGTGCAAAGAAATAGAGGAAAATAACAGAATGAGAAAAACTATAGATCTCTTCAAGAAAATTAGAGATACAAAGGGAATTTTTCATTCAAAGATGGGCACAATAAAGGAAAGAAATGGTATGGACCTAACAGAAGCAGAAGATATTAAAAAGAGATGGCAGGAATACACAGAAGAACTATACAAAAAAAGATTTTTGTGATCCAAATGATCACAATTGTGTAATCTCTCACCTAGAGCCAGACATCCTGCAATGTGAAATCAAGTGAGCCTTAGTAAGCATCACTATGAACAAAGCTAGTGGAGGTGATGGAATTCCAGTTGAGCTATTTCAAATCCTAAAATATGATGCTGTGAAAGTGCTGCACTCAATGTGCCAGCAAATTTGGAAAATCCAGCAGTGCCCACAGACTNTTACTTCCTGCTTGTGCTTCTTCCAGCCCAATTCTCATGATATACCCTGCATAGAAGTTAAATAAGCAGGGTGACAACATACAGCCTTGACGTACTCCTTTTCCTATTTGGAACCAGTCTTTTGTTCCATGTCCAGTTCTAACTGTTGCTTCCTGACCTGCATATAGGTGTCTCAAGAGGTCAGTCAGGTGATCTGGTATTCCCATCTCTTTCAGAATTTTCCACAGTTTATTTTGATCCACACAAAGGCTTTGGCATAATCAATAAAGCAGAAATAGATGTTTTTCTGGAACAGTCTTGCTTTTTCATTGATTCAGGGGATGTTGGCCATTTGATCGCTGGTTCCTCTGTCTTTTCTAAAACCACCTTGAAGATCTGAGAGTTCATGGTTCACGTATTGCTGAAGCCTGGCTTGGAGAATTTTGAGCATTACCTTGCTAGTGTGTGACATGAGTGCAATTGTGCAGTAGTTTGAGCATTCTTTGGCATTGCCTTTCTTTGGGATTGGAATGAAAACTGACCCATTCCAGTCCTGTGGCCACTGCTGAGTTTTCCAAATTTTCTGGCATATTGAGTGCAGCAGTTTCATAGCATCATCTTTCAGGATTTGGAATAGCTCAACTGGAATTCCATCACCTCCATTAGCTTTGTTCATAGTGATGCTGCTTCCTAAGGCCCAGTTGACTTCACATTCCAGGATGTCTGGCGAGTGATGTCAGGTGAGTGATGACACCATCGTGATTACCTTGGTCGTGAAGATCTTTTTTCTATAGTTCTTCTGTGTATTCTTGCCACCTCTTCTTAATATCTTCTGCTTCTGTTAGGTCCATACCATTTCTGTCCTTTATAGAGCCCATCTTTGCATGAATATTCCCTTGGTATCTCTAATTTTCTTGAAGAGATCTCTAGTCTTTCCCATTCTATTGTTTTCCTCTATTTCCTTGCATTGATCGCTGAGGAAGGCTTTCTTATCTCTTTTTGCTCTTCTTTGGAACTCTGCATTCAGATGCATATATCTTTCCTTTTCTCCTTTGCTTATCACTTCTCTTCTTTTCACAGCTATTTGTAAGTCCTCCTCAGACAGCCATTTTTCCTTTCTGCATTTCTTTTCCATGGGGATGGTCTTGATCCCTATCTCCTATACAATGTCACAAACCTCTGTCCATAGTTTCTCAGGCACTCTATCTATCAGATCTAGTCCCTTAAATCTTTCTCACTTCCACTGTATAATCATAAGGGTCATATTTAGGTCATACCTGAATGGTCTAGTGGTTTTCCCTACTTTCTTCAATTTAAGTCTGAATTTGGCAATAAGGAGTTCATGATCTGAGCCACAGTCAGATCCTGGTCTTGTTTTTGTTGACTGCATAGATCTTCTCCATCTTTGACTACAAAGAATATAATAAATCTGATTTTGGTGTTGACCATCTGGTGATGTCCATGTGTAGAGTCTTCTCTTGTGTTGTTGGAAGAGGGTGTTTGCTATGACCAGTGCATTTTCTTGGCAAAACTCTATTAGTCTTTGNTGAGCCACAGTCAGATCCTGGTCTTGTTTTTGTTGACTGCATAGATCTTCTCCATCTTTGACTACAAAGAATATAATAAATCTGATTTTGGTGTTGACCATCTGGTGATGTCCATGTGTAGAGTCTTCTCTTGTGTTGTTGGAAGCGGGTGTTTGCTATGAGCAGTGCATTTTCTTGGCAAAACTGTATTAGTCTTTGTCCTGCTTCATTCCATATTCCAAGGCCAAATTTGCCTGTTAGTCCAGGTGTTTCTTGACTTCCTACTTTTGCATTCCAGTCCCCTATAATGAAAAGGACATCTTTTGGGGTTGTTAATTCTAAAAGGTCTTGTAGGTCTTCAAAGAATTGTTCAACTTCAGCTTCTTCAGTGTTACTGGTTGGGGCATAGACTTCATTTACTGTGATATTGAATAGTTTTCTTTGGAAATGAACAGAGATCATTCTGTCGTTTTTTAGATTACATCCAAGTACTGCATTTTGGACTCTTTTGTTGACTATGATGGCTACTCCATTTCTTCAGAGGAATTCTTGCCCACAGTGTAGATATAATGGTCATCTGAGTGAAATTCACCCATTCCAGTCCATTTTAGTTCTCTGATATCTAGAATATCGACCTTCACTCTTGCCATCTCCTGTTTGGCCACTTCCAATTTGCCTTGATTCATGGACCTGACATTCCAGGTTCCTATGCAATATTGCTCTTTANACTCCATTTCTTCAGAGGAATTCTTGCCCACAGTGTAGATATAATGGTCATCTGAGTGAAATTCACCCATTCCAGTCCATTTTAGTTCTCTGATATCTAGAATATCGACCTTCACTCTTGCCATCTCCTGTTTGGCCACTTCCAATTTGCCTTGATTCATGGACCTGACATTCCAGGTTCCTATACAATATTGCTCTTTATAGCAGTGGACCTTGCTTCTATCACTAGTCACATCCACAACTGGATATTGTTTTTGCTTTGGCTCCATCCCTTCATTCTTTCTGAAGTTATTTCTCTACTGATCTCTAGTAGTATATTGGGCACATACTGACCTGGGAAGTTCCTCTTTCAGTATCCTATCATTTTGCCTTTACATACTGTTCATGTATTTCTCAAGGCAAGAATACTGAAGTGGTTTGCCATTCCCTTCTCCAGTGGACCACATTGTGTCAGACCTCTCCACCATTCCTGCTCATCTTGGGTGGCCCCATAGGACATGGCTTAGTTTCATTGAGTTAGATAAGGCTGTGGTCCTAGTGTGATTAGATTGACTAGTTTTCTGCGATTATGGTTTCAATGTGTCTGCCGTCTTGCACCACCTACCATCTTACGTGGGTTTCTCTTACCTTGGGCAGGGGGTATCTCTTCATGGCTGCTCCAGCAAACTGTAGCCATAGTTCTTTACCTTGGTCAAGGGATATCTCCTTACTGCTGCCCCTCCCGAACTTGAACGTGGAATAGCTCTCTGAACATGGAATTTTGATGGTAGTCTTTATTTTATTTGTATTTTATTTAAAGTCGTTGATTTACAATGTCATGTTAGTTTCATGTATACAACACAATAATTCACTTATATGTTTATACACATAAAACTCAATGTGTATTATGGATAAAACTGAATATATATATAATACATCTAACTGAATATGTATGTATACATATAACTGAATTACCATTCTATATAATATATTGTTATATACATATATGTTATATGTATTATAGATTATGTATGTAATATATATTTATATTCTTTTTCAGATTTTTTTCCCTTATAGGTTACTACAAAAATTTGAGTGTAGTTTCCTGTGCTGTATAACAGGTTTTGCTGATTATTTATTATATACATAGTAGTATATATATATATGTTAATTCTTATCTCCTAATTTATCTATTCCATCCCCTTTTCCCTTTGGTAATCATAACTTTGCTTTCTATGTCTGTGGATCTATTTCTGTTTTGTAAACATGTTATTTTTTTAAGATTTCACATATAAGTGATATTATATGATATTTGTCTTTCTCTGGCTTAGTATGACAATCTCTAGGTTCTAGGTCTATTCATGTTTCAGAAAATAGCATTATTTTATTATATTTTATTGCTTCATGCCTTGGATATTGTAAATACTGTTGCAATAAGCATTGAATTTCTTGTATCTTTTTGAGTTATAGTTTTCTCTGGTTATATGTCCAGGAATGGGATCTCAGAATTATATGATGACTCTGTTTTTAGTTTTCTACTGCTACTGCTAAGTCACTTCAGTCGTGTCTGACTCTGTGCGACACCAGAGATGGCAGCCTACCAGGCTCCCTCATCCTTGGGATTGTCCAGGCAAGAACACTGGAGTGGGTTGCCATTTCCTTCTCCAATGCATGAAAGTGAAAAGTGAAAGTGAAGTCACTCAATCGTGTCTGACTCGTAGTGACCCCATGGACTGCAGCCTACCAGGCTCCTCCGTCCATGGGATTTTCCAGGCAAGAGTACTGGAGTGGGGTACTGTTCTCCACAGTAGCTGTACCAATTTACACTCCCACCAGCAGTGTAGAAAAATACCTTTTTCTCCACATCCTGTATAGCATTTATTAGTAGTAGACTTTTTGATGATGGCTATTTTGAATGGTGTTAAGTGATCACTCACTGTAGTTTTAATTTGCATTTCTCTGGTATTTAGCGTTGTTCAGCATATTTTCTTGTGCCTCATGGCCATCTATATTTTCTTTGGAGAAATGTCTATTTAGGCCTTCTGCTCATTTTTTTGATTGCTTAAACTTTTTACTTTGTATTGGGGTATAGATGATTAACAATGTTGTGACAGTTTGAGTGAACAGCGAAAGGACTCAGCCATAGGTGTACATGTATCCTTTCTACTTATAGTACGTTAAACTCTGCTCACTGTCGTCACAGCCTGGATGAGAGGGGAGTTTCAGGGAAAGAGCGTTGATTTTTTTTTTTTTTTTAATATTAAGCTCTATGAGTTTCTTGTATATTTTGGAAATTAAACTCTTAACAGTCACTTTGTTGGCAAATATTTTCTTCCATTCTCTAAGGTGTCTTTTCATCTTGTTTATGGTTTCCTTTGCTGTGGAAAAGATTTTAGTTTAATTAAGTCCCAATTTTTTTAATTTATTTTTAATTTCCATTATTCTAGGAGAGAGAGCTAAAAAGATATTACTGTAATTTATGTCAAAGTGTGTTCTGCCCATGTTTTCCTCTAGGAATTGTATCGTACTCAGTCTTACATTTGAATCTTGAATCTATTTTGCTTTTATTAGTGTACATCATGCTAGTGTTCTAATTTTATTATTTTATATATAGCTGATCAGTTTTCCAAGCATCACACATTGAAGAGACTATCTCTTCTCATTGTATTAATATATTTTCGTCTCCTTTGTCACAGATTAATTGACCATAGATGCATAAATTTATGTCAGAGCTTTCTGTCCTGTTCCACTGATGTCTGTGTCTATGTTTGTGCTAGTACCACACTGTAATTTAATGTTTATTAAAAAGATGGATTAGAAGCAAATATGGGACCAAAGGATGTTACAACATGTTAATAGTGAAATATTCTCTCGGTTATTGACACAATATTTTATTCTTCTCTTACTAACTGTGTTTGAATTAAGCTTAAAAATATTAATATCATGAGTGGAAAAGTACTATCTTATTTTAGAATAACTATTGATATTTTAAGCAAGATATAACATGACAATTTGAATTAAAATTTAATTGCTCACCTTCAATTAAGACACAATACTTGCACTGACTTTTCTGATAATTTCTGTTTAGAAAATAAAAATTAATTGATTATGAAATTATCAAATTAAAAAAAAGATTTTAAATTCTATATTAATACTTAACTTGACATACAAATGGAATGACTGCACATCAAATTTTTATAGTGTAAACAAATATATTCCTTATATGTGATTAAGCTTGGATAAGTTTACAAACACCGCACATTTTCTAAATGTCAGACTAGAAATAAAATGAACTAAATTGCCTCTAAAGAAAACAAGATATTAGTAACTGGAGGAATCAATCACAAGCTTATGACCATTAAAGGAAGACCGCTTCATGACCATTCAAGCATTAGCCATTCTGTTGGTTTCAGGTACTTTTAAGACTGGTCCGATTAGATATTAAGGTTCTTATTCCTCTTTCAATGGCCCATATAAAAAATGTAACTGTTATTTAAATAGGCATTGACAATCCCCAAACATTCATTCAAATCTAACTTAGAGAAAATTTGTGAGTGCACAAAGAAATAAGTTACATAGTCTTCTGATGAATTCTGTGGAAGACAGTACAATTTACTAAAAAGTGTGTGTGACAATGAGGTTTTTCTCAGTTTAAAAACACATACAGCTCTTTCCTATTTTTAATATTTGACTATCTGTGCTCTTATATACAAGTAGTCAGTCACTCGAAATGCATTTTTTAATTTATCTTGTAAATTTTCTATTTTGTGTATATTATGAAGATAACAAGTTATACACTTTCCTCAAAACTTTATTTCTCTATAGAAAGACTTAGGAAATATAGCTCAGAAACATATGTACTAGGAAGCCCACTTTGAATTTCTGGATGTATTTAACAGTTTTATTTTGTGCTCAAAATAGCTTATCCATAGCTCTATAATTGATTTACTATATTTCATGAAAGTATTTGCCTGTTTCATCAACTAACCTATTGTTTAGGAAAGCAAGAGACATATTTTATGTCTTTCAAAAAAGACATATTTGTGTCTTTAAAAATGAAAATATCCTAAAACAAATGATAGAATATGTGTGCATGTGCATGGATGCTCAGTCATGTCTTACTTTTTGCAACCCCAGGGACTGTAACCCATCAAATTCCTCTGTCCATGGAATTTTTCAGGCAAGAATATTGGAGTGTGTAGCCATTCCCTTCCCCAGGGGATCATCCTGACCCAGGGACTGAACCCACGTCTCCTGTCTTGCAGCAGATTCTTTACTGTTTGAGCCATCAGGGAAGCCCCAAGTAAGAATAAAAGAAGCTAAATGAATTAAGTCTATACAGTTCAAGGGGTTGCAAAGCTGTCATTCGGTTCTTACAAATGGAAGGAACTGGAAGAAACTAGAGAGATGGAGGCATGTAAAATAGAGATATTTTTCTTCCAGTCCTTAACTCACTACTCCTATGATGCAAACCTCACCAGAGCTGTTTTCTTGGGTTTACAACAATTATGTGCCCTTTGTTTTTCAAGTATAAAGGTTACATGACTTTCTCTGTTTGTCAGTCCCAAAGTACTGGTTTAACCTTTATTAGGTTTCTGATGTTTCCCCAAAGCTGAAAATTAAAACAAGCATTTATTTATATCCTGCTGGTGGTGCAGTTAAAGAATCCTCCTGCCAATGCAAGAGATGCAAGGGACCAGTGTTCAGTCCCTGCGTCAAGAAGATCCTCTGGAGTAGAAAATAGCAACCCACTCTAGTATTTTTGCCTGAAGAATCCCATAGGCAGAGGAGCCTGGTGGACTACAGTCCATGGGGTTGCAAAGAGTCAGACATGACTGAAGCAACATGGCATGCACAACACACATGCAGGGCTACCACTCTATTCCTTTTTTATATGCTTCCATCTCTCCAGTTTCTTCCAAATTCCTTCCATTTGCTGGACCAAAGGACAGCTCGAGAACAAGTCTATTTGGATAGTCTTTTGAGTGAGAAAAAAAAAAAAGTAGAATGGAGAAGTGTAAAAATTTGAATATAGAAACAGTAGAAAATACCCATCACAATAATATGTTAAATCGTGTGTGAGTGCTCAGTCACTTAAGTATATCTGACTCTTTGCAACCCCACGCACTGCAGGTGCACAGGATTTTCAAGGCAAGTATACTGGAATGGATTGCCATTGCCTCCTCCAGGGGATCTTCCTGACCAGGGATGCAGACTTATCCTTTGGTACTTAAATAATGATACTTAAAAAAAATTGTAGTTCTGCATTAGGATTTACTAAAACATTATGAATCTTTGGATGCAAACCTACAATGTTCTCAAAATTAAGCTTCTATCTTTTAAAAAATATATAATACTGTAGACATCTACTGCAAAGGAAAAGAGAACTATTTAAAGAAAAGACAGAGAAAGAAAAAAAAAAAACTCTAAAAAATTTAAATGAACTTCCGTATAATAGAGACAGACCATTGAAAAGGGAAAACATCTACAGTATCTGGAAAGATATAAATGCTCTATAGTCCTAAGATCCATAATGATACTTAAAGAAAAGTGAAGTTCTCCACTAGGATTTACTGAAATACTAATTATCTAGAAGACAGATAAATAAAAGCAAAGTTTCAAGTATTTACACTACTTTACTAGATAAACTATGATTCAGAATAACGAAAGAGTTAATCAGGAAAGCTTTTCATATTTAGAGAAATTTGACTTTAAAAATGAAGAATGTTTCATTATTGTCTTATAACTATAGAGAAACAATGTTGTTTAGCTGATAAGTTATGTCTAACTTTTTTTAATATACATTTATTTTAATTGGAGCCTAATTACTTTAAAATATTGTATTGGTTTTCGATACATTGACATGAATCCACGGGTGTACATGTATTCCCCATCCTGAATTCCCTGCCCATATCCCTCCACATCCCATCCCTCTGGATCACCCCAGTGCACCAGCACAAAGCACCCTGTATCATGCACCAAACCTGGAATGGTGATTCCTTTCATACATAATAATATACATGTTTCAATGCCATACTCCTAAACCATCCCACCTTCGCACTCTCCCATAGAGTCCAAAAGATTGTTCCATACATCTGCGTCTCTTTTGCTGTCTCACATACAGGGTTATCATTACCATCGTTCTAAATTCCATATATATGTGTTACTATACTGTATTAGTGTTTTTTCTTTCTGGCTTACTTCACTCTGTATAATAAGCTCCAGTTTCATCCACCTCATTAGAACTGATTCAAATGTATATTTTTAAGGGCTGAGTAATATTCCATTGTGTATATGTACCTCAGCTTTCTTATGCATTCATCTGATGATGGGCATCTAGATTGCTTCCATGACCTGGCTATTATAAACAGTGCTGTGATGAACATTGGGTACACGTGTCTCTATCAGTTCTGGTTTCCTTGGTGTGTATGCCCAGCAGTGGGATTGCTGTGTCATAAGGCAGTTCTATTTCCATTTTTTTAAGGAATCTCCACACTGTTCTCCATAGTGGCTGTACTAGTTTGCATTCCCACCAACAGCGTAAGAGGGTTCCCTTTTCTGTGCACCCTCTCCAGCATTTATTGCTTGTAGACTTTTGGACTGTAGCCATTATAACTGGCGTGAAATGGTACCTCAATGTGGTTTTGATTTGCATTTATCTGATAATGAGTGATGTTGAGCATGTTTTCGTGTATTTGTTAGCCGTCTGTATGTCTTCTTTGGAGAAATGTCTGTTTAGTTCTTTGGCCCATTTTTTGATTGGGTTGTTTATTTTTCTGGAATTGAGCTGCAGGAGTTGCTTGTATATTTTTGAGATTAGTTGTTTGTCAGTTGCTTCATTTGCTATTTTTTTCTCCCACTCTGAAGGCTGTCTTTTCATCTTACTGATAGTTTCCTTTGTTGTGTGAAAGATTTTCCATTTGTTTATTTTTGCTTTTATTTCCAATATACTGGGAGATGGGTCATAGAGGATCCTGCTGTGATTTATGTCAGAGAGTGTTTTGCCTATGTTCTCCTAGTTTCTGGTTTCATGTTTAGATCTTTAATTCACTTTGACTTTATTTTTGTGTATGATGTTAGAAAGTGTTCTCAGTTCACTTCAGTTGCTCAGTTGTGTCCAACTCTGCGACCCCATGAATAGCAGCACGCCAGGCCTCCCTGTCCATCACCAACTCCCAGAGTTCGCTCAGACTCATGTCCATCAAGTCGGTGATGCCATCCAGCCATCTCATCCTCTATTGTCCCCTTACCTCCTGCCCCCAATCCCTCCCAGCATCAGAGTCTTTTCCAATGAGTCAACTCTTCACATGAAGTGGCCAAAGTCCTGGAGTTTCAGCTTCACCTTCATTCCCTCCAAAGAAATCCCAGGGCTGATCTCCTTCAGAATGGACTGGTTGGATCTCCTTGCAGTCCAAGGGACTCTCGAGAGTCTTCTCCAACACCACAGTTCAAAAGCATCAATTCTCTGGTTCTCAGCTTTCTTCACAGTCCAACTCTCACATCTATACATGACCACTGGAAAAACTGTGCCCTTGACTAGATGGACCTTTGCTGGCAAAGTAATGTCTCTGCTTTTGAATATGCTATCTAAGTTGATCATAACTTTTCTTCCAAGAAATAAGGTTCTTTTACAAGTGGTTGACCAATTTTCCCAGCACCACTTGTTAAAGAAATTGTCTTTCCTCCATTTTATATTTTTTGCCTACTTATAAGGTGTCCATAAGTGTATGGATTTATCTCTGAGGTTTCTATTTTGCTCCTTTGATCTATATTTCTGTCTTTGTTCCAGTACCATACTTTCTTGATGACTGTGGCTGTGTAGTAAAGCCTGAAGTCAGGCAGGTTGAATTCCCCAGGACCATTCTTCTTTCTCAAGATTGCTTTGGCTATTCAAGGTTTTTTTTTATTTCCATAAAAACTGTGAAATTATTTGTTCTAGCTCTGTGAAAAATACCACTGGTAGCTTAATAGGGATTGCATTGAATCTATAGATTGCTTTGGGTAGTATACTCATTTTCACTATATTGATTCTTCCAATCCATGAACACGGTGTATTTCTCCATTTGTGTCCTCTTTGATTTCTTTCACCAGTGTTTTATAGTTTTCTATATATGGATATTTTGTTTCTGTGTCTAACTATTTTGCACCTTCTTAGATTGTAGCTTGCCAAGCTGCTCTGTCCATGGGATTTCGCAGGCAAGAATACTGGGAGTGGGTTGCNTGAACACGGTGTATTTCTCCATTTGTGTCCTCTTTGATTTCTTTCACCAGTGTTTTATAGTTTTCTATATATGGATATTTTGTTTCTGTGTCTAACTATTTTGCACCTTCTTAGATTGTAGCTTGCCAAGCTGCTCTGTCCATGGGATTTCGCAGGCAAGAATACTGGGAGTGGGTTGCCATTCCAAAGGATTGAAACTTCCTGACCCAGGGGTCAAACTTGCCTCTCCTGTGTTGGCAGGCAGATTCTTTACCCCATAGCTACTAGGTAAACCCCATAATGAAATAATAGACCCCTGCAATTGTCAGCAGTGCAAATTAAACTGTTGGGTAAATGAGAGATGGGTAAATTTATTTTGAATAGGTCAAGCTGAAAATTCTTGATGTTATTGCTGGAACAAGGGACAAATAGCACTGTGAAGATTATCTTGTTATGCAATAGACTGTAAACCATACAACTTGTGTATTTTTTATTGCCAAGTAAAGAACTTTGATGAAATAACTTTCCAACAGTATTTT
Organism: Neotragus moschatus; assembly: GCA_006410615.1. NCBI lineage: Eukaryota > Metazoa > Chordata > Mammalia > Artiodactyla > Bovidae > Neotragus > Neotragus moschatus. The sequence goes on along the minus strand of SJYA01002111.1, from coordinate 39,178 downwards.
AGAAAGTATAATTCAGTTGAGGAAAAAGCTAAACAGCTATATGAAGAAGTCACCTACAATTTAAGGGAAATCCTCCAAAAAAAAAAGACCCATTTTTATCAGGTATGATATGAAAATGACATGAAAAAAAGGAGAAATAAAATAAAATATATTTAAAATATTAAATAAACATGACACATATCAGCTCAGTAAAACCTGTGTACCCTTTCTGTTCTAACACTGTGTTAAAGATCCTATCCTATTATGTTTGAACAGTTCTATTGTGAAAGTGAAAAAAAGAAAAAAGAAAACTAAACACTTTAGTTCATTTCAGTTTAGTTCAGTCACTCAGTCGTGTCCGACTCTTTGCAACCCCATGAATCGCAGCATGCCAGGCCTCCCTATCNTGTGAGAGTTGGACTGTAAAGAAGGCTGAGTGCTGAAGAATTGATGCTTTTGAACTGTGGTTTTGGAGAAGACTTTTGAGAGTCCCTTGGACTGCAAGGAGATCCAACCAGTCCATTCTGAAGGAGATCGGCCCTGGGATTTCTTTGGAAAGAATGATGCTGAAGCTGACGTAAACATGGGTTATAAGATATTTCAAGCAGGGAAATGGAAAGTTACTGAAATTACCTCAAAAAGAGAAGACGGTGAAAAGGATAAGGGAAAGGAAAACAAGAAAGATGAGAAGGATAAAAATAAGAGGTGAAGAAGAGGTGGAGAAAGGAGGAGAAAAACAATTCAGAGAACCCCAAAGGTATATAGTTAAAATTCAGGGTTTAGATATATGTAGCTTTAGCCACCCTAGGAAGATAGAGACTTAGTTCTTTCAAGGTAAAGGGCATTTACCAGATGAAATAGCTTTTAGTAACCTTTTGAGGATTGCTCTTTACTTTTCTTTCTTTTGGATTTTGTAGTAAAGAAAAAAAGTTTAATCATTTGTGTGTGTGTGTGTGTGTGTGTGTGTGAAAATGACCTTTGATATGTTTGAAGTCATGTTGTATGTTCCTTTTCAAGTTTTTTGAGCCAAGCTATAGCTCCAAACATCCATGGTTAAAGTAAAGATTCTTACTCTTACTTAAAATGGGTGCTACTTTTTCTATGTTTAAAGAGTACAACGTTTCCTTTTGTGTCCCTTTGAAAGCAGTGAGAACATTTTTATATTAAGAAGTGATCATAATCAGTCAATTTGCAGTATCTTTTCAATTTTTAGTCAAATTTGAAAGTTTCTTTATATCACCTTTAACTGAGGATCATTATCCTTCAAAAGCACTAATTCAACTCTGTTTTGGGTTGTCCTGCAGACATTTAAAAAAATTGCTGTGGTAGCAATATTATTGACTTGCAATTTTGCACAAAGAAATTACGAGCACTTTTTGTAGAAACTACTTATTTTAGTATTGCTTTTTTTTCTTACATCTAGTTCTCTCAAGCATTTGCCATCCATCTCCTTTTTCTGAATATTCTTAAAATTAAAGACATCACTGCATCCAATGTTATCTTGATTATATTTTTGGTTTTGTACATTTTGCTCCCAGGATATTTGTTTCATAATATCCATGCAAATTGAGGTAAAGACAAAAAACATAAGATCTTCCTTTATTCACGTAATCATCTAATAATCTGACATCATTTTATCTTGATTGTTTTTCAATGAGCTTTCATAAATATTAACTATATCTTACTCTGCATCTTCTTATAAATTATTTTCTTACATATATCAGCAAATATTTATTGGTGATATCTTTGAGTGAAGGTTTACCAGTCTGCAGAATAGAAAAGGAAAATGGTAAGTAGAATTTGCTATTACTTCTTCAAGCCAGTAATTTCAGTTTCTGTCTCTGTTAAGCTTTTATATAATTATTGCAAAATTGCATATTAATAATGGAGATTTTATGACCCTTAATGGAAGTTTGATAGTCTTGTCTATTATCTTATATCAGCAAAATACAAAGTTATGATTCTCCATAATGTCTAATTTTAATGGATTTAGCTATGATACCTGAATTGTCAGGAAAACATTATATTTTGCAGTTAAAATCTTTTTTCACTTTTAGAATTTTCTTTTTTCTCTATTCAGTTTCAAAAAACACATTCTTTTAGAAATTAGTCTAATTTTTTTTTAAATTTTCTTTCCCTAACAGATACTAACCTACTGTTTTCCTTTCTTGATTGACAGCAGTTTGTTCTATGATATAGACTCTAAATTAGTGATTTACCACCTGAAATTCTATTCTGATTGTGTCCTTAAATTGTCAGCTAGGAATCATGATTGTCTCAAACAATAGTAATAACTGATAAATACTTGTGTTTAATTTGTTCCTGGCACTGTTCAAAGCATTTAGTATTATACTAAGTCTTAATTAAAGAAATCCCTCAGACAGAGTCATCTTTAATAGATACTTTATCTGTTTATCAATATCTATTTCAGGTACACAGGAGATTTCAATTCTCCATCAACCAGAAGTTAGTTATGGCTGTGTGATTTACTTGTGTCAATTAAATGTGAATGAAAATAATTTGCTACACTCAAAGATAGGATTATTTAATTGGTTGAGTTCAACTGCTGTTTCCTCATGCGAACCATGCTTTCCTGTGATATTATGGAAATACTATAATTTCAAAGCAATCTTGGATTATAAGCCCATCTATGGATAAAAGTAGCCCTGATAAGTCACCCAAACCAGTAATATACTTTGTATAAAGGAAGAATAAATTTTAGTTGTATTAATTTATTGAGGGTTTGATGTGAAGGTCTAATGTACCTCAGATACTTTCAAAGAATTCTTTGAAAAATAAAAACTCTTTGATATTTAAAAAGCCCTACATACACATACATAACAATCACTGATATGTATTAATAGATGATATTTGAAGCCATGAGATTGGAGAAGATCTTCAAGAGAAAAGGATAAAGACTGAGGCTTTCAAACACTCCAAAATTAAGAAATCAAAAAGCAGAGAACAGTAAAGGAGTAAGAAAGGAGAAACAAAAATGTAGAATCAACCATGACAAAATCTTCAGATAACTAAAATAAATTTATATTCAAGACTTAATGATAGCACTTGGCAAATGTGGAATGTTGTGACTTGAATGAAACATATAGAGAAGAGTGATGTGCAGAAAAAAATAATTTTCAAGTAAATGTACAGTAATAAGCTACACTCTATGTTAGGGAACTCATTTTCATAACATAACAAAATTATTGATATATAAAAAATATATTTGTTTAAAATCACAATTTGAGTATATAATTTAGGTATTTTTTATTGACCACTTGAACTGGAAAAATCTGTTGCATTCAAAAAATAATGTGAGAACAGATTTGAAACACAGATATAAACATTCACATATACCAAATTTTACATAATTGGTGCAATTTGTAAATAATACTAGCATATGCTATAGCAATCAGGTATGACCTAAATTAAATCCCTTACAATTATACAATGGAAGTGACAAATAGATTCAAAGTATTAGATTTGATAGACAGAATGCCTGAAGAATTATGGATGGAGATTCCTGACATTGTACAGGAGGCAGTGATTAAGACCAACCCAAAGAAAAAGAAATGCAAAAAGGCAAAATGGTTGGTTGAGGAGGACTTACAAATAGCTGAGAAAAGAAGAGAAGCAAAAGGCAAAAGAGAAAAGGAAAGATATGCCCATTTGAATGGAAAGTTCCAAAGAATAGCAGGGAGAGATTAAAAAAAAAAAAAAAAAAAGCCTTCCTCAGTGACCAATGCAAAGAAATAGAGGAAAACAACAGACTATGAAATACGAGAGATCTCTTCAAGAAAACTAGAGATACCAAGGGAACATTTCATGCAAAGATAGATACAATAAAGGACAGAAATGGTATGGACGTGAGAGAAACAGAAGATATTAAGAAGAGGTGGCAAGAATACACAGAAGAACTATACAAAAAAAAAAAAAAAAATCTTCATGACCCAGATAACCATGATGGTGTGATCACTCACCTAGAGCCAGAATCCTGGAGTGCAAAGCCAAGTTGGCCTTGGGAAACATCACTGTGAACAAAACTAGTGTAGGTCATGGAATTCCAGTGGAGCTATTTCAAATCCTAAAAGATGTTGCTGTGAAAGTGCTGCATTTAATATGCCAGAAAATTTGGAAAACTCAGAAGTAACCACAGGACTGGAAAAGGTCAGTTTATGTTCCAATCTCTAAGAAAGGCAATGCCAAAGAATGTTCAAACTACCCCACGATTGCCCACATCTCACATGCTAGCAAAGTAATGCTCAAAATTCACCAAGTGAGGCTTCAACAGTATGTGAACAGAGAACTTCCAGATGTTCAAGCTGGATTTAGAAAAGGCAGAAGAATCAGAGATCAAATTGCCAACATCTGTTGGATCATAGAAAAAGAAAGAGTTCCAGAAAAACATATACTTCTGCTTTATTGACTATGTCAAAGCCTTTGACTGTGTGGATCACAATAAACTGTGTAAAATTCTGAGAGAGATGGGAATACCAGATTACCTGACCTGCCTCCTGATAAATATGAATGCAGGTCAAGAACTGTCTCTTATACACATCTAGATGTGTATAAGAGACAGGGTCATAATGGNGTGTGGATCACAATAAACTGTGTAAAATTCTGAGAGAGATGGGAATACCAGATTACCTGACCTGCCTCCTGATAAATATGAATGCAGGTCAAGAAGCAAGATTTATAACTGGACATGGAACAATGCACTGGTTCCAAATCAGGAAAGCAGTATGTCAAGGCTATATATTGTCACCCTGTTTATTTAACTTATATACAGAGTGCATCATGCGAAATCTTGGGCTAGATGAAGCACAGCTGGAATCAAGACTGCAGGAGAAATATCAATAATCTCAGATGTGCATAACCACTCTTATGGCAGAATGCGAAGAGAAACTGAAGAGCCTCTTGATGAAAGTGAAAGAGAAGAGTGCAAATGCTAGCTTAAACCTCAACATTCAGAAAACTAAGATCATGACATCTGGTCCCATCACTTCATGGAAAATGGAGTAACAATGGAAACAGTGACAGACTTCATTTTCTTGGGCTCCAAAATCACTGCAAATGATGACTGCAGCAATGAAATTAAAAGATGCTTGCTCCTTGGAACAACAGCTATGACTAACCTAGACAGCACATTACAAAGTAGAGACAGTGCTTTGCCAACAAAGTCTATCTATTCAAAGCTATGTTTTTTCCAGTAGTCATGTATGAATCTAAGAGTTGGAGCATAAAGAAGGGTGAGTGCCAAAGAATTCATGCTTTCCAACTATAGTGTTGGAGTAGACTCTTAAGAGTTCCTTGGTCTGCAAGGAGATCAAGCTGGTCAACTGTAAAGGAAATCAGTTCTGAATATTCATCTGAAGGACTGATGCTGAAGCTGAAACTCCATTACTTTGGCCACCTGATGCGAAGAACTGATTCACTGGAAAAGATCCTGGTGCTGGGAAAGTTTGAAATCAGGAGGAGAAGGGGGTGACAGAGGATCAAATGGTTAGGTGGCATCATGGATTCCATGGACATGAATTTGAATAAGTTCCGTGTGATGGTGATGGACAGGAAAACCTGGTATGCTGCAGTCCATAGGGTCGCAAATAGTTGGACACGATGGAGTGACTGTACTGAACTGAATTGCAATAACTTTCAAATCATACTAAGATGCATTTTTAAGACTCTATAGATAAGAATAATATCCAGAGTTTTTATGATCTTAATATCAACTTTTTCACACTAGCAAGATAGTATTTCATAAGAGCAATTGGGATTTCCTTCAGCATCTTACCGAAAAACCCCTAATTTTTGGCCAACCCAATACATACATCTTTGAAAACACATAGCTTTGTAGATAAGAATGCAAGTGGTAAAGAGCCAAACATCTGAACAAATAACAAAGTTGCAAAAAATAAATTAATTAATAAAATAATGACATTAAAACTGAACTTTTAGCTCATCCTGTTTCTGATGATTTGGAAGGCAGTTTGAGATCAGGAATTGCCCAGGTTATCCTTGGGAGCAAATGATATTGATAGATTAAATGTGAGAATTCTTATTATTCAAGTCAAAAACGTATTATCACCTTTTATTTATGTGTGATAATGAGAACACTACTTGCATCAATAGAGACTTGACTTGCAACTATTTTCACGCTACAGGTGATGTTAAAAATTATAATTTTAATTTCTTTTAGCATGAGATTTTGAGATATGGATCACAGTATTGAGGAAACAATACACTTTCTGAGTACATTGTAGAAAGCAATTGTTTGGTTTAGTGTTCTCTTATTCAAAATATATTCATTGTCTACCTATTTTGTGCTTACACTATTCTATGTTTGCAAGCATTTACATATATGCCCATTTTATTTTATTTTAATGATGTGCAACTACATATACCAAATAGCATATATTTGATAAATTATAATAACTATTTATACATTTCCAGTTTTTTGTGACCCCATGGACTGCAGCATGCAAGGCTATCCTGTCCTTCACCATCTCTTGGAGTTTGCTTAAACTCATGTCCATTAAGCTGGTGATGCCATCCTACCATCACATCCTCCTTCATCCTCTGCTCCTCCTGCCTTCAATGTTTCCCAACATCAGGGTCTTTTCCAATGAGTTGGCTCTTCACATCATCTGGCCAAAATATCAGAGCATCAGGTTTAGCATCAGTCCTTCTAATAAATATTCATGTTGAATTTACTTTTGGATTGACTGCATTTCATCTCCTTGATGTCCAAGGGAAACTCAAGAGTCTTTTCTAGCACTACAGTTCAAAGGCATCAGTTCTTCAGTGCTCATCCTTTTTATTGTCCAACTCTAACATCCATACATGACTACTGGAAAGACCATAAGTTTGACTAGATGGATCTTTGTTGACAAATAATGTCTCTGCATTTTAATACAGTCTAGGTTTGTCTTTGTTTTTCTTCCAAGGAGCAAGCATCTTTTAATTTCATGGCTGCAGTTACAGTCCACAATAATTTTGGAACCCAAGAAAATAAAGTCTCACTATTTCCATTATTTATTTGCCATGAAGCAATGGGATCAGATACCATAATCTTAGTTTTTTGAATGTTGAGTTTTAAGCCAGGTTTTCACTCTCCTCTTTCATCTTCATCAAAAATCTTGCTTATTCTTCCTAACTTGTTGTCATAAGGATGGTGTTATCTGCCTATCTGAGGTTATTGATATTTCTCCTGGCAATCTTGATTCCAGACTGTGCTTTATCGAGCTTGGCATTTCACATGATGTACTCTGCATATAGGACAAATAAGCAGAGTGACAACTTACAGCCTTGACGTAGTCCTTTCCCAATTTGGAACCAATCCATGTTCCATGTCCTAATGTTCTAATGTTTCTTCTTGACTTGCATATAGGTATCACAGGAGGCAGTAAGGTGGTCTGATAAGGTGGTCTTGTAGAATTTTTCAGTTTGTTGTGGTCCACAAGGTCAAAGGCTTTAGCATATTTAATGTAGCAGATGTGTTTTTCTGGAGTCCTCTAGCTTTTTCTAGGATCTGATGGATATTGGCAATTTGATCTGTTTCCTCTGTCTTTGGTAAATCCACCTTGAACTTCTGGACATTATTGGTTCACATACTGTCAAAGCCTAGCTTGAAGAATTTTGAGCATGACTTTACCAGCATGTAAAATGAGTCTAATTCTGTGGTAGTTTGAACACTTTTTGGCATTGTCCTTCTTTGTGATTGTAATGAAAACTGACTTTTTCCAGCACTGTGGTCACTGATGAGGTTTCCAAATTTGCTGGCATACTTAGTGCAGCACTTTGACAGCATCATATTTTAGGATTTGAAATAGCTCAGCTGGAATTCCATGACCTCCACTAGTTTTTTTCATAATGTTGCTTCCTAAGGCCCACTTGACTTTGCATTTCAAGAGGTCTCCCTCTAGGTGAGTGATCACACCATCATGGTTATCTGGGTCATGAAAACCTTTTTATAGTTCTCCTATGTTTTCTTTCCACCTCTTTTTAATGTCTTCTGCTTCTGTTAGGTCCATAACATTTCTGTCCATTTTTGTCCCTTTGGTATCTCAAATATTCTTGAAGAGATCTTCAGTTTTCCTCATTCTATTGTTTTCCTCTTTTCTTGGAAGAGTTCACTTAGAAAAACTTTCTGATCTCTCCTTGTTATTATTTGGAATTCTGGTTTCAGGTGGATATATCTTTCCTTTTCTTCTTTGCCTTTTGCTTCTCTTTTCTTTTCAGCTATTTGTAAGTCCTCCTCAGACAACCATTTTGCCTTTTTGCATTTCTTTTTTACATATAGTTTTCATCACTGCCTCCTGTACAATATTATGAACCTCTGTTCATAGTTCTAAGGCACTCTATCACATCCAAACCTGTGAATCTATCTGTCACTTCCACTGTACAGTAGTAAGGGATTTAATTTAGGTCATATCTAAATGGTTTAGTGTTTTTCCCTACTATCTTCAAGTTAAATCTGAATGTTGCTATAAGGAGTTCATTATCTGAGCTATAGTCAGCTCCCGGTCTTGTTTTTATTGATTGTATAGAGCTTCTCTATCTTTGGTTGCAAAGAACATAATCATTCTGATATAAATATTTACCATTTGGTTATGTCCTTGTGTAGAGTCATCTCTTGTGTTGTTGGAAATGGTATTTTCTATGACCAGTGCATTCTCATGGCAAAACTGTTAGTCTTTGCCCTGCTTCATTTTGTACTCCAAAGCCAAGCTTGCCTGTCAACTCCAAGTATTTCTTGCCTTCCTACTTTTGCATTCCAGTCCCCTATGATGAAAAGGACATCTTTTTGGGTATTATATCTAGGTCTTGTAGTTCTTCATAGAACCATTCACCTTCAGCTTCGTTGGTGTAGTAGTTGGATTACTGTGATATTGAATGATTTGCCTTGGAAATGAACCAAGAATATTCTTTCATTTTTGAGACTGTGAACAAGTGCTGCATTTCAGACTCTTTTGTTGACTCTGAGGGCTACTCCATTTCTTCAAAAGGATTCTTGCCCACAGTAGTAAATATAATAATCATCTGAATTAAATTTTCCCACTCCTATCCATTTTAGTTTACATTGAAACTATCCTTTTTTCTAATCAACTCTGTGTGACCCTTTGGACTGTAGCCTGTCAGGCTCCTCTCTGCATGGTCTTCTCAAAGTGATCTCCCTGACCCAGGGATCAAACCTACATCTTATACATCTCCATATTGGCAGGTGGGCTCTTTACCACTAGCACCACCTGGGAAAACTACTAAATATACCAAATAGTATATATTTGATGAATTATAATAGCTATGTATACATTGAAATATCCTTGTTCTAACAAGTAGATCAAAATATTTCTGTCTCTTCTTCATTACAAGTTGGAAAATAAGAAATTTAGAGTATACCAATAAATGGTAGGGTGACTATGATAAAATTTTGTATACTATAGTTGTAGAAACAAGTGTGCTAAATACATTCAATCATTTATTTATTAGTACTTTTAAAAAGAGTTGAATTTTATGGACAGGGAGGCCTGGCATGCTGCGATTCATGGGGTCGCAAAGAGTCGGACACGACTGAGAGACTGAACTGAACTGAACTGAGCATCAAGTGACAAACTTTTCAGTATATAATTATTAAAAGTATTACACAATCTAGTACTTTTCTGTAATTTCTATTCTCTCTGCAAAAAGTACGGGATCTCAGTTGTCCTGAAAATGAGCTCAGTGAGAAATCTGAACACTAGTCATCAAATATTTGTCATCATAATCATATTAAATAACAGAAAGCCTGTGAGCCTGTGTTGAAAGGGCAAAATTAAAGTTTTCAATGCATTAAACATAACAACAACAACAACAACAAATTGCAAGTCTAAAGTAAGATCTAGATTCTCTGTGACATTTGAAAAATAAATGTACTTGCTCATCTGTGGAGAACTGTGTTAATAATGGGCAATTTTACAGATAAAGCTAGCCTAAGTGTTTGCACCAGAGGAAAAAGTGAAAGCTGAACAACATACTATAAATCTCTTTATAGAATACTGAGACATAAAAATAATGGTTTCCCCCTGTTTTCTTGTTTTCTACTACTGTGTGTGAGTGTGTATGTGTGTGTGTTGTGTATTCTCAATTATGCCTGACTCTTTGTGACCCCATGGACTGTAGCCTGTCAGGCTCCTCTGTCCATGGAAACGGGATTTTGTCAAGTATGAATAAAGGAAGCTCAACAAATTGTTTATACTTCAATCTGACAACTAAATTTACAAATAGAAAAAAATTCAGTGATAATAGGATTCTTTCTTTTTCAGTTTTTATGAGCAAGTTATCTACTAATTAATCTTTTTGCATATTTCTCTTTTGATCCTCCTTTCCTTATAATTCCATTTATAAGCAATAGTAATCATTGGAAAAAGTCTAAGGTGAATTTCAAATACTGCATGATATTTTGTTTACTTTATAACTTCCTAATTGATATCATGAGAAACACTGGGCTGGAAGAAGCACAAGCTGGAATCAAGATTGCTGGGAGAAATATCAATAACCTCAGATATGCAGATGACACCACCCTTATGGCAGAAAATGAAGAGGAACTAAAAAGCCTCTTGATGAAAGTGAAAGAGGAGAGTGAAAAAGTTGGTTTAAAGCTCAACATTCAGAAAACGAACATCATGGCATCTGATCCCATCACTTCATGGCAAATAGATGGGGAAACAGTGGAAACAGTGTGCCAGATTTTATTTTTTTGTGCTCCAAAATCACTGTAGATGGTGACTGCAGCCATGAAATTAAAAGACACTTACTCCTCAGAAGAAAAGTTATGACCAATGTAGACAGAATACCAAAAAGCAGAGACATTACTTTGCCAACAAAGGTCCATCTAGTCAAGGCTATGGTTTTTCCAGTGGTCATGTATGGATGTGAGAGTTGAACTGTGAAGAAAGCTGAGCACCGAAGAACTGATGCTTTTTAACTATGATGTGGAGAAGACTCTTGAGAGTCCCTTGGACTGCAAAGAGATCGAACCATTCCATTCTAAAAGAGATCAGCCCTGGGTGTTCTTTGGAACGAATGATGCTAAAGCTGAAACTCCAGTATTTTGGCGACCTTATGTGAAGAGTTGACTCATTGGAAAAGACCCTGAGGCTGGGAGGGATTGGGGGCAGGAGGAGAAGGGGACGACAGAGGATGAGATGGCTGGATGGCATCACCTACTCAACAGACCTGAATTTGAATGAACTCCAGGAGTTGCTGATGGACAGAGAGGCCTGGGTGCTGCAATTCATGGGGTCGCAAAGAGTTGGACACGACTGAGCGACTGAACTGAAGTTAATTGTTATCTACTCGGTACAAGATAGGTTTACCAAAATTTGCNCACCTACTCAACAGACCTGAATTTGAATGAACTCCAGGAGTTGCTGATGGACAGAGAGGCCTGGGTGCTGCAATTCATGGGGTCGCAAAGAGTTGGACACGACTGAGCGACTGAACTGAAGTTAATTGTTATCTACTCGGTACAAGATAGGTTTACCAAAATTTGCACAAACAGAAAAGTTTCTCTTTCTAAGGAGCTTCAGTTCAGTTTCTCAGTCACGTCCAACTCTTTACGACTGCATGAATCACAGAACGTCAGGCCTCCCTGTCCATCACCAACTCCTGGAGTTCACTCAGACTCACGTCCATCGAGTCAGTGATGCCATCCAGCCATCTCATCCTCTATAGTCTACTTCTCCTCCTGCCCTCAATCCCTCTCATTATCAGTGTCTTTTCCAATGAGTCAACTCTTCACATGAGGTGGCCAAAGTACTGGAGTTTCAGCTTTAGCCTCATTTCTTCCGAAGAAATCCCAGGACTAATCTCCGTCAGAATGGACTGGTTGGATCTCCTTGCATTCCAAGGGAATCTCAAGAGTCTTCTCCAACACCACAGTTCAAAAGCATCATTTCTTTGGTGCTCATCTTTCTTCACAGTCCAACTCTCACTTCCATACATGACCACAGGAAAAAACATAGCTTTGACTAGACAGACCTTAGTCGGCATAGTATTGTCTCTGTTTTTGAATATGCTATCTAGGTTGGTCATAACTTTTCTTCCAAGGAGTGTCTTTTAATTTCATGGCTGCAGTCACCATCTTCAGTGATTTTGTAGCCCAAAATAATAAAGCCTGACACTTTCCCCACAGTTTCCCCATTTATTTCCCATGAGATTATGGGACCGGATGCCATGATCTTAGTTTTCTGAATGTTGAGCTTCAAGTCAACTTTTTCACTCTCCACTTTCACTTTCATCGAGAGGCTTTTTAGTTCCTCTTCACTTTCTGCCATATGGGTGGTATCTTCTGCATATTTGAGGTTATTGACTTACAGTATGTTAAAGAACGGAACTAAGTGTGATAACAGACACACGTACATACATAGGCAAGAACTTACATGATACTGCTATAAAGTAATACTATAGTTCAGAGAAGTGATGGATCACTTATAAAATACTTCCAATGAAAGAAAAATTTCTAAATTTAAACCAATGTGCTACTGACTCCAGAGAAGGCAATGGCAGCCCACTCCAGTAATCTTGTGTCAAAAATCCCATGGATGGAGGGGCCTGGTGGACTTCAGTCCATGGGGTCACTAAGAGTTGGACACGACTGAGTGACTTCACGTTCACTTTTCACTTTCATGCATTAAAGAAGGAAATGGCAACCCACTCTATTGTTCTTACCTGGAGAATCCCAGGGACAAGGGAGCCTGGTGGGCTACAGTCTATGGGGTCACAAAGAGTCAGACATGATTGAAGCGACTTAGCAGCAGCAGCTACTGACTCAAGAGGTGATATTGAAGAAATCAGAATAGACCAAATTATGAAATTCTTGCAAGAAGCCTTGTAGTGTTTAGAGTTTATTCTGATAACATTAAGGAGGTAGTGAAGGATTTTTAAAAATAATACACGATGAAATCAAATGCAAATATTAGTATATCATCCTTCTTTCTTGACCAATACGTGTGGATCTTTATAAAAATTTGTTAATTCACAAAGCTGAGCTTCACTTAGTGCAAGGGTTACTTATTTTTGATGAGGTTTTCAAGATAGCATCACAGATTTTTATGACAACAAATAATCAGGGATTTTTTTGGAATACAATCATCAACAATGAGCCAAGTGGATAAGGATCACCTGAGTCAGAGAAACCTTCATTTGTTGGATTGCTTTAAGATTTTAAATCTTGCAGTTTTAGAATTAATGATCTCCAATAATCTAGAGTAACTTTGTTTGCTCCATTCTGGCTCCTGAGTATAATAAAAAATAGTCAAGTGTGGGTATACACTCTGTGTTGAGTTCACTATGGGTGTACCCCTATAAATTCTTTGAATCTTTGTTGTTAGAATTGACCAAGGGTCCAATAATCTAAAGCTGCTGAATTTAGAGGAAAGGGCTATTTAGGAGTTAACCATAAACTCTCTTCTTCCAATTAGAGACTTCATATTTGCAACAATATAAGAAATGAACACAGAGGTGCTAACCTAAATAAGGTAATGAAAGTGAAAGAGAAGCCATTCAGTCGTGTCTGACTCTTTGTGACTCCATAGACAGTAAGTAGCCTACCAGACTCTGCCGTCCATGAGATTTTCCAGGCAAGAATAATGGAGTGGCCTGCCATTTCCTTCTCCAGGGGATCTCCCCAACCAAGGGATCGAGCCTGGGTCTCCTGCATTGCAGTTAGGCACTTTACTGTCTGAGCCACCACAGAAGCCAAAATAAGGTAATAGAAACTGGAAAACAATAAATTTATATAGTTGAGAGAGTAAATTCTTAGGTAGACTGATAAGAAGTCCAGGGTCTTCAAGGAGGAGAAAGGGGCCCAAGACCCTTGAGAAGGAGCAAAGTTTCCAGGACTCTAGAGGAGGAAAAAAGGATAACATTTCTTTCTTTCTTTCTTTTTTCCTACATTGTTTTGTCTTAGTCACTGGAAACATTTTTTCTTAAACTCTGAGTTGTTATGACAGCAATCTTTAAGACTAAATTTCTTTAAGCCCAAAGCTAATGATTACACAACAAAACAATTCATCTTGCACAAGGATATGTTTTTGTTTAAGCTCTGTACTAATGATTATACAACAACAGTGTATTTGAACATTTTTTATCCTTCTTAACAAGAACCTTCTGACTAATCTTGTTATATTAAGAGGTATGTTGTGGGAGTGGGTCTGGTAAGACCTTTCTATTATTAGTTCTAATCTTGTTAATTTAAGTTGTATCTTGTGGGAGTGGGTCTGGTGAAAGTATATAAGGCATTGATAAGACTAACCAGTAGGAGCACTTGGTAGGTGCCCAATATGCTACTGGAGATCAATGGAGGAATAACTCCAGAAAGAATGAAGAGAAAAAGCCAAAGCAAAAACAACATCCAGTTATGGATGTGACTGGTGATGGAAGANGGGAGTGGGTCTGGTGAAAGTATATAAGGCATTGATAAGACTAACCAGTAGGAGCACTTGGTAGGTGCCCAATATGCTACTGGAGATCAATGGAGGAATAACTCCAGAAAGAATGAAGAGAAAAAGCCAAAGCAAAAACAACATCCAGTTATGGATGTGACTGGTGATGGAAGAAAGGTCTGATGCTGTAAAGAGCAATATTGCATAGGAATCTGGAATGTTAGGTCCATGAATCAAGGCAAATTGGAAGTGATCAAACAGAAAATGGCAAGAGTGAATGTTGACATTTTAGGAATCAGCGAATCAAACTGGACTGGAATGGGTGAATTTAACTCAGATGACCATTATATCTACTACTGGGGGCAACAATCCTTTAGAAGAAATGGAGTAACCATCATGGTCAACAAAAGAGTCTGAAATGCAGTACTCGGATACACTATCAAAAACAACATAATGATCCCTGTTAGTTTCTAAGGAAAACCATTCACTATCACAGTAATCCAAGTCTATGCCCCAACCAGTAATGCTGAAGAAGCTGAAGTTGAACAGTTTTATGGATACCTACAAAAACTTCTAGAACTAATACCCAAAAAAGATGTCCTTTTCATTATAGGGGACTGGAGTGCAAAAGTAGGAAGTCAAGAAACACCTGGAGTAATAGGCAAACTTGGCCTTGGAGTACAGAATGAAACAGGGCAAAGGCTAGTAGAGTTCTGCCAGGAGAATGCACTGGTCAGAGCAAACATCTTCTAACAACAGCACAAGAGAAGTTTCTACACATGGATATTACCACATGGCCAAGACTGAAATCAAATTGATTATATTCTTTGCAAACAAAGATGGAGAAGCTCTATACAGTCAGCAAGACAAGACTGGGTGCTGACTGCAGCTAAGATTATGAAATTCTTATTGCCAAATTCAGACTTAAATTGAAAAAATTAGGGAAAGCCACTAGAACTTTCAAGTATGACCAAAGTCAAATCCATTATGATTATACACTGGAAGTGGGAAATAGATTTAAGAGACGAGATATGATAGACAGAGTGCCTGAAGAACGACGGACATGGCATTATAAAGGAGGCAGTGATCAAGATTATCCCCAAGAAAAAGAAATTCAAAAAGGTAAAATGGTTGCCAGAGGAGGCCTTACAAATAGCTGAGAAAAAAAGAGAAGCAAAAGCAAAGGAAATAAGGAAAGATATACCCATTTGAATGCAGAGTTCCAAAGAATATCAAGGAGAAATTTAAAAAAAAAATTTTCCTCAGTGATTGGTGCAAAGAAATAGAGGAAAACAATAGAATGGGAAAGACTAGAGATCTCTTCAAGAAAATTAGAGATACCAGGGGAACATTTCATGGAAACGTGGGCTCAATAAAGTAAAGAAATAGTATGGACCTAAGAAAAGCAGACAATATTAGGAAGAGATGGCAAGAATACACAGAAGAACTGTACAAAAAAGATCTTCACGACCCAGATAATCATGATGGTGTGATCACTCATCTAGAGGCAGACATCCTGGAAAGTGAAGTCAAGTGGGCCTTAGGAAACATCACTACGCACAAAGCTAGTGGAGGTGATGGAATTCCAGTGGACCTATTTCAAATCCTGAAAGATGATGCTGTGAAAGTGCTGCATTCAATATGCCAGCTAATTTGGAAAACTCGCCAGTGGCCACAGGACTGGAAAAGATCAATTTTCATGCCAATTTCTAAGAAAGGCAATGGCAAAGAATGTTCAAACTACTACACAATTGCATTAATCTCACACGCTAGTAAAGTAATGCTCAAATTTCTCCAAGCCAGGCTTCAGCAATATGTAAACTGTGAACTTCCAGATGTTCAAGCTGGCTTTATAAAAAGCAGGGGAACCTGAGATCAAATTGCCAACATCTGTTGGATCATCAAAAAGGCAACAGAGTTCCAGAAAAATGTCTGTTTCTGATTTATTGACTATGTACAAGCATTTGACTGTGTGAATCACAATAAACTGTGGAAAATTCTTAAAGAGATGAAAATACCAGACCTCCTGACTGGCCTCTTGATAAACCTGTATGCAGGTCAGGAAGCAACAATTAGACTGGACATGGAACAACAAACTGGTTCCAAATAAGAAAAAGAGTATGTCAAGGCTGTATATTGTCCTCCTATTTATTTAACTTACACGCAGAGTACATCATGAGAAATGCTGGGCTGGAAGAAGTACAAACTAGAATCAAGATTGCTGGGAGAGATTACAATAACCTGAAATATGCAGATGGCACCACCCTTATGGCAGAAAGTGAAGAAGAACTAAAGGGCTTTTTGATGAAAGTGAATGATGAGAGTGGAAAAAGTTTGCTTAAAGCTAAACATTCAGAAAGTGAAGATCATGGCATCTGGTCCCTTCACTTCATGAGAAATAGATGGAGAAATAGTGGAAACATTGGCAGATTTGAGTTTTTGGACTCCAAAATCATGGCAGATGGTGACTTCAGTCATGAAATAAAAAGATGCTTACTCCTTGGAAGGAAAGTTATAACCAACCTAGATAGCATATTGAAAAGCTGAGACATTTCTTTGTCAACAAAAGTCCATCTCATCAAGGATATGATTTTTCCAGTGGTCATGTATGGATGTGAGATTTGGACTATAAAGAAAGCTAAGTACTGAAGAATTGATGCTTTTGAAGTGTGATGTTAGAGAAGACTCTTGAGAGTCCCTTGGACTGCAAGGAGATCCAACCAGTCCATCCTAAAGGAGATCAGTCCTGAATGTTCTTTGGAAGGACTGATGTTGAAACTGAAACTCCAATACTTTGGCCACCTGATGTGAAGAGCTGCCTCATTAGAAAATACCCTGATGCTGGGAAAGATTGGAGGCAGGAGGAGAAAGGGACGAAAGAGGATGAGATTGTTGAAAGGTGTCACCAACTCAAAGGATATGAGTTTGAGTAAGCTCTGGGACTTGGTGATGGACAGGGAGGCTGGCGTTCTATGGCCCATGGACTCTCTAAGAGCCAGACATGACTGAGCAACTGAACTGAACTGAGCTGTGGGAGTGGGTCTAGTGAAAGTATAGAAGGCCTTGATAAGACTACCCAGTAGGGACACTTGCCTCCCTCTTCTGATGTTTATATCAGAATCTTTCTATGTTCTTTTTCACTGAACTATAACTTCTTCCACACAAAGCTCTGAGTGATCAAGCCTGGTCCCTGATTCTGAAGCTAAATCTTCTTTAGAGATCATGAATCCACCATAAGTGATCATATCCTAGAGGTAGAATCCATAGGAACTAATTCTTGGTAAGCATTCAGGGAGGATTTATGGAAAGAATCAAGGATTATAATATATATGGTTCTATGCTAATACTTGGATGAATGGATATAATTAATTGGCATATAGAATATGGATAAGGTGACACAGGTTTGTATCAAAAATGGGGAATCTGAAATAGTAATTAGTTGAATTCAGAGAATTCTGGGAAACTGTCAAGCATTTTGGTGTGAATAAAACATTAATTCATAATTTTAAAGATAGTATTAAGATCAGTTTCTTATTAGAAAGTGATCAATTTCTTAGTTAAGTAAGAAAGTCTTTATACAGGGAAAATTCAATCAGCATATAATTAGGAAATATTAAATTTTAATATTGCCTACTTCCAGCTATATAATGATGGATCAACTCCTATGTGTCTCTATAAATATTTATTTCAAAAATGCTGAATTATATCTATGAGAATCTACTGACAAATTTGAATGTTAACTGAAAATGTCCATATTTCATGTATCTTTTATTCTTAAAAGTACTACTCCATACATAAAAATTACGGTATACTTGTCTAGAATTTAAGCTCTGCAACATAGAATTGCTAAAGTGCATGAGAAATAGTGGTGACTGTATTGTAAGAGATTAAATTCCAGATATGTTCAGCCAAGAGATGGGAGATTCATTTCCTATATCTAGCATCCAGGTGTGACAAGTAAAGAATATTGGGCCCTGATTTCTCTCAATCTGAAAGATTGATAAATGGAAAGTAAGGGACACTATAACTCTTGAAGTTAAAATTTAATAAGCATGAGAAATAAAATGTGCCAAAAATATTACAGAATTCCAAGTAAAAGGGAAATCTCATTTTCTTGCCTGCCAGTAGTAAATAACACAGATTTGGTGATACTCAAACTTGAGTTGTAACCTTTAGTTTAAGTCAAATAAAAACATATCTTTTCTGCCTATGTATTTTTGGGTATTTTTCCAGCCTCTTTTTATTTCTTCTCTAATGTGGGGGATGATATTCCAGACTATAATACTGGGAAACATGATACATCTCTGTTAGTTTTGATAAGCAAGATTAAAATGTTTTCAGTTTCTCCACCATACTGTTACTGTTTTATTTACCTTTACAATAGATTGTTTGAAGCTCTTGGAGACATTTTGGAACCATGAAACTATCCTTCTCTTCATGACTTAGCCTCTTTCTCTGCCTCTGAAAGCACTATGTATTTTTGTAATGTACATGTTTATGTAAGTGCTTTTCTTAACAGAGTAACAGAATATGTAGAATATTTGATGATGGATAACATGCTTTGAACTTTTCTCATGGTTCAGTAGTAAAGAATCTGTCTGCAATGCAAGAGCCACAGGAGATGTGGGTTTGATCCCTGGATCAGGACGATCCTGTGGGGAAGGGAAGGCAAGACTCCAATCCAGGAGTCTTGCCTGGAGAATCCGATGAACAGAGGAGCCTAATGGGCTACAGCCCATGGGGTTGCAATGAGTCAGGCACGATTGAAGTGATTTGGTATGCATGCACAATATACTTTATTCATCTTTGCACCCCTACTGCTTAATTTAGGTCCACTCCACTAGCCTACAATGTGCATGTTTCAAACATGTTTAAGAATAAATAGTTGTTCATTAGCATTAATTACGGAGAAGGCAATGACACCCCACTCCAGTACTCTTGCGTGGAAAATTCCATGGATGGAGGAGCCTGGTGGGCTGCAGTCCATGGTGACGCTGAGAGTTGGACACGACTGAGCGACTTCATTTTCACTTTTCACTTTCATGTATTGGAGAAGGAAATAGCAATCCACTCCAGTGTTCTTGCCTGGAGAATCCCAGGGACAGGGGAGCCTGGTAGGCTGCCGTCTGTGGGGTCGCACAGAGTCAGACACAACTGAAGCGATTTAGCAGCAGCAGCAGCAGCAGTATTAATTAAAGGAATATAGGTTAGCTTTGGTTTAATTGTCTAAACCTTAATCACCAGTGATAATTGCCTTACAAGTAAAATAAATACTATTAATATAGCCTTTACAATTCGTCATTATAATCAGTTTTGTGTTATTTTTACAAGGTTATAAGCATTATGGGTATAAAAAATAACTTTTTCAATATTCATCATTGCATTTTTTTTCACTAAGACTCAGAGAGGTATATTTTTCACTATACTGTATCTTCTGTGCCTGTACTCTCAAATTTTTCTCTCCTGCATCTCTACAGTTTCAAATTTTACATCTATTTCAAGATTCAGCACATGTCTACATTTCTTTATTATTGAGGTTAATTTTAATCTTCAGTTCAGTTCAGTTACTCAGTCATGTCCGACTCTTTGCAACCCCATGAACTGCAGCACACCAGGCCACCCTGTCCATCACCAAGTCCCAGAGTTCACTCAAACTCATGTCCATCAAGTCGGTGATGCCATCCAGCCATCCCCATCCCCTGTCGTCCTCTTCTCCTCCTGCCCCCAATCCCTCCCAGCATCATGGGTTTTCCACTGAGTCAACTCGTTGCATGAGGTGGCCAAAGTATTCAACTTTAGCACCAGTCTTTCCAATTACCCTTCTCTATATCTTGTAATTCCGTATTCCAGTAATAGTATGTTGCCCTAATTATAATCAAATTGTACAGAAAACATACTAGATTGTTTGATGGCATATCCTACATCAAATAAATCCTTTGAAACTCCCACAGTGTTTGAAAGACTATTACACAAAATATTTTGTACTTAATGTGATACTTTAGTTTTAAGTAAATTATCAAGTATGGCATTATATTAGTATACATAAATCATAGTATTATGCTAATAATATGATAATAAACACTTTTGATATGATGACAAAAAGTACTTCACATGTTTATGATTTACAAATGGATAGTATAGACGACTATGATTAATTAATATGCGTGGCTTCTCTATTAAAATATGGACATAATTCTTTTTGTTTTTTATAACAGATAAATATGTGATGTTTTGAAATGTTTATATTTCAAAGAATCCAATAGCACTTAGATGGCATCACTGATTCAATGGACGTGAGTTTGTGTGAACTCCAGGAGTTGGTGATGGACAGGGAGGACTGGTGTGCTGCAATTAATGGGGTCTCAAAGAATCGGACATGACTGAGTTAACTGAACTGAACTGAAGACATGGATCAAAATCAAATCTCAAGTTTTATCTTCTAAACCACCTGTGGTGAACTAGGCATCACATTAATTATTAATTTATGAAAACAACAACATAGATAAAGAATAGATGTGCAGCATGTGTTCCCAAATTTCAGGCTTAAAGAAGACTACTATGGAATTATTAAAAGCAAATATAGTTTCCTTTATTTATTAATGCTTTTTTGAAGACAACCTTCTCAGAAAAGGGGAAAAAAAATCACAGTATGCCTTCTTTTACTTTTCTGAAAAAAAAATTGATATTTGAAGATTCATTATGAAAGAAATGTAGAAAAGCCTCAGTTCAGTTCAGTTCAGTTCAGTTCAGTTGCTCAGTCATGTCTGACTCTTTCCAACCCCTGAACCACAGCATGCCAGGCCTCTCTGTCTACCACCAACTCCCGGAGTTCACCAAAACTCATGTCCATTGAGTCGGTGATGTCATCCAACCATCTCATCCTCTGTCGTGCCCTTCTCCTCCTGCCCTCAATCTTTCCCAGCATCAGGGTCTTTTAAAATGAGTTATTTCTTCTCATTAGGTGGCCAAAGTATTGGAGTTTCAGTTTCAACGTCATTCCTTCCAAAGAACACCCAGGAGTGATCTCCTTTAGGATGGACTTGTTGTATATCCTTTCAGTCTAAGGGACTCTCAAGAGTCCCAACACCACAGATCAAAGCATCAATTCTTTGGTACTCAGGTTTCTCTATAGTCCAACTCTCACATCCATACATTCTGAAAGAGATGGGAATACCAGACCACCTGACCTGCCTCTTGAGAAACCTGTATGCAGATCAGGAAGCAACAGTTAGACTGGACATGGAACAACAGACTAGTTCCAAATAGGAAAAGGGAGTACAACAAGGCTGTATATTGTCACCTTGCTTATTTAACATATATGCAAAGTACATCATGAGAAATGCTGGGCTGGAAAAAGCACAAGCTGGAATCAAGTTTGCCAGGAGAAATATCAATAATCTCAGATACACAGACGACACCACCCTTATGGCAGAAAATTAAGAACTAAGGAGGCTTTCCTCTTGAAAGTGAAAGAGGAGAGTGAAAAAGTTGGCTTAAACCTCAACATTTAGAAAACTAAGATCATGGCATCCAGTCCCATCACTTCATGGCAAATAGATGGAGAAACAGTGGAAATAATGACTGACTTTATTTTGGGGGGCTCCAAAATCACTACAGATGCTGATTTCAGCCATGAAATTAAAAAATGCTTATTCCTTGGAAGGAAAGTTATGACCAACCTAAGCAGCATATTAAAAAGAAGATACATTACTTTGTCAACAAACTTTTGTCTAGTCAAGGCTATTGTTTTTCCAGTAGTCATGTATGGATGTGAGAGAACTGCCTCAGTACATAGTAATTGGTTTAAGTTTCAAAATGTGCTTTATAATACTGAGAATGAGAATATTAGTATAAGACCCTTTAATAAGTCTGGAATATACTTAGAGGCCAAATAATACATGGTATTTTTATCAAAATTACTGAGGGGAAAAAAAAGAAAAGCTCTATTCCACTCAATCTCACTTTCTCCATCTATAAAATGTAATTCATTCTTTTTCTTAAATGATTCTTATTCCACATATCTTTTTTCATAAAAATAATATGGAAAGTTACAGGGCTTGAGAAAAAAATTGTGGCATTGGAAATGATGAATTTCAAGCAATAGTCTTTTGTTTTGTTTTGTTTTGCTAGCATTTTGGGGTTGTAATATTAAATAATGAAAAATCACTACTTTTATTATGCAAAATTAATAACTTCTACTTTGGCATTTATTGAAGAGCTTTCAGATTCTGTGAGATTTTTATGCTTACAGATTTTTCCTTCCCTCTTTTCTTTCTTCCTCTCTTTCTTATTTTTCCCTTTCCCTCTCTTTCTCTTTTCCTCTCTCCCTCCCTCCTACTTTCACTCTTCACCTTCTTTTATTCAAATGTGAAAGCATTAGTCCCTCTCTTTTCAACCCCAGGGACTGTAGTCCATCAGGCTGCTCTATCCATGGGATTTCACAGGCAAGAATACTGGAGTGAGTTGCTATTTTTTTCTCAGGAAATCTTCCCTGTTCAGGAATTGAACCCACATCTCTATGTCTCCCACATTGACAAGAGGATTCTTTTCCACCTGAGTCACCAGGAAAGCCCTCATTTATTTAAAGGGTACTGACTAAGTGAATGCTCAATGTTAAGTGCTAGTGAAGAAATGGCTAAAAATAAAGTCAAAATTTGTGCACTTATCAAGTTTAAATTCTACTGACAGAAATAGAAAAAATCAAACAGAGAACAAATATAAAAATTATAGAGTAAGATAAGTGCTGTTATAGGGGAAAAAAAGCATATAAACGTATGAAACAATAACTGGAGGTGAGTTGAAATATATCTTTATTGTGTGATTAGAAAAAGTCTCAGTGGAATTTAAAGTGAAAAACAGAAGGAGGTATCATTGTACGTTTTGAAGAAAGTGTTAAATACAGAAAAATGTGAAAATGAAATAAAGCAGCCAAGAGCTTGGATTTTTGGAGGCACTAAGAAAGGCAAGGTGGGAGTTTCTCGCCAATACAGTGGTAAAGCATGGCAAGGGTTTGATCCCTAGTCAGGGAACTAAGATCCCTTATTCTTTGCAATGCAATCAAGAGAAAATAATAATAATTAAAGAACACTAAGGTGACAAAAGAAAGTTAGGGGATATTGGAGGAAAATACCACAGTCAGATTTAAGAAATTTTAATATTGTTCTTTGTTGATAAGGGCAATACTGAAGAAATTTAAGAAGGGTATGATAGGGCACAGTACAGGATTCTTGTAATGTGCAGATAATATCCATTCAGACTTAGTAGTTTTCAAATAGCATGGAGGAGGCAATATTTTTTGTACCAATATCAATATAACAGGGTACGAAGTATTAATCACCAGCTAATACATTAAATTTTATACTTATATTTTATTACAAAAGTTAGGTTCACTAACCCTCACTGAAAATAGAACACTGATTTGAGATGCAACATACACTTTAGCCTGTGTTACAAACAAGAGATCCAGATTTTGCCCTGTGGGTTCTCTCAAGTGCAGTTCCTTTGCAGCTTCTCCAGTGGTCACTTAAGGTCTCTCCCTCAACCTGTGGAAATACAGTATTCCACTCTTTTAGGGAGTTCTTCTTGTCTCTCCCTGTAGCCCTCTAACAAGATTCAAGATGACTGAAACTTAGTTCTTTCACACATGATCCACACTTGTTTGTTGTCAAAGCAAACACTGAGAACACAGGCTAAACTCCATGCAGTGTCCAATCTTAGTTATCAGGGCATCAGAAAGCACATTAGTCATTAACTCCATGTTTCTTAAAATGAGTCACACAGGATCTTTTAAATTCTAGAAAATGTAGGTTACAACTATTATGCTGTCAGAGTAATTCCCTTAAATCTTATTTCTCTGAAAGTTAGACGAAAAACAAAGCTTGTATTTTCCACTAGTAAAAGGTGGGAGAAAAGCACAGCACTTCAAAAATGTTGCTCTAATCTTCATCTTATCCATGGATCTACCTTTACGACTTTAGCTACTGGAGGCTGTAATTAGATCACTTGTTAAACATGGAAAACTGGTTCTTCAAGGTGGTTGTGTATCTCATGTTGGATTTATAAATATATGTAATATATATAATAAATAAATATATATATATATATATCTGATCTTCTCTCAAAAAAGAGACTAGAAGAGTTAAATTTAATATTTATTTAATATCAAAATAAAAGCCATAATGGTGTTTTTGAACAAAGGAAACATTCAGTCTACTGAAAGTTTAGATTGTGAATGATTAAGATAGCTAATTGAATTTGAAAGGATGACTTTTATAATTATTCATTTAAAAGAAAGTTAAATACTAAGAAATGCCAAGATACTGAGAACTGTGCAGGGCACAGATAAAAGTGAAAGAGTTAGTCACCCATCGTGTCCAACTCTTTGCCATCCCATAGACTGAACTGTGCATAGAATTCTCCAGGCAAGAATACTGGAATGGATTGCTATTTTCTTCTCAAGGGCATCTTGCCAACTGAGAGATCCAACCTTTCAGGTAGATTCTTTACCATCTGAGTGACCGAAAGAACCACTGGGTATAGATAACATACCAATAAAAAACATCACTCTTTTACATTATAATCTACTCTGAGAATATATGTGCCAACAGATTCCAGCAAAATTCACATGAAATGTTTGCAGATAGATACACATATCTAAATATGTATATACATATATAAGTACATGGAGAGAAATACATATATCAATATACACACATACCTGTATAAGTGATAAAAGTAGGACTAGTTCAGTTATCAGTGCTGTCTGACTCTTTGTGATCCCATGGACTGTGGCATGCCAGGCTTCCCTGCCAATAACAAACTCCCAGAGCTTGCTCAAACTCATGCCCATGGTGTTAGTGATGCCATCTAAACATCTTGTTATGTCATCTCCCTCTCCTCCTGCCTTCAATCTTTCCCAGCATCAGGGTCTTTTCCAATGACTCAGTTCATTGCATCAGGTTGCCAAAGTATTGCAGTTTCAGCTATAAGATCGAGCCTTTCCAATGAATATTTAAGAGTGATTTCCTTTAGGACTGACTGGCTAGATCTCATTAAGTCCATGGGAGTCTCAAGAGTCTTCTCCAACATCACAGTTCAAACGCATCAGTTCTTCAGTGCACGGATTCTTTATGGTCCAACTCTCACATCCATTCATGATTACTGGAAAACCTATAGCCTTGACTAGACAGATAATAAGAGGAGGTGGCAAGAATACACAGAGGACCTGTACAAAAAGATCTTCATGACCAGATAATCAAGATGATGTGATCACTCACCTACAGCCAGACATCCTGAAATATGAGGTCAAGTGGGCCTTAGGAAATATCACCATGAACAAATCTAGTGGAGATGATGGAATTTCAGCTGAACTATTTCAAGTCTTGAAAGATGATGCTGTGAAAGTTCTGCACTCAATATGCCAGCAAATTTGGAAAACTCAGCAGTGGCCACAGGACTGAAAAATGTCAGTTTTCATTCCAATCCCAAAGAAAGGCAATGCCAAAAATGCTCAAACTACAACACAATTGCACTCATCTCACATGCTAGTAAAGTAATGCTCAAAATTCTCCAAGCCAGGCTTCAGTAACATAAGAACTGTGAATTTAAAGACGTTCAGCTGGTTTTAGAAAAGGCAAAGGAACCAGAGATCAGATTGCCAACATCCGCTGGATGATCAAAAAAGCAAGAGAGTTTCAGAAAAACATCTAATTTCTTCTTTATTGACTATGCCAAAGTCTTTGAATGTGTGGATCACAATAAACTGTGAAAAATTCTGAAAGAGATGTGAATACCAGACCACCTGACCTGCCTCAAGAAATCTGTATGCAGCTCAGGAAGCAACAATTAGACTGGACATGGAACAATAAACTGGTTCCAAATGCAAAAAGAAGTACTTTGAAGCTGTATATTGTTACCCTGCTTATTTAACTTCTATGCAGAGTACATCATAAGAAATGCTGGGCTGGAAGAAGCACAAGCTCGAATCAAGATTGCTGGGAGAAATATCAATAACCTCAGATATGCAGATGACACCACCCTTATAACAGAAAGTGAAGAACTAAAGGGCCTTTTGATGAAAGTGAAAGAGGAGAGTGATGACGTTTACTTAAAGCTCAACATTCAGAAAATTAAGACGATGGCTTCCAGTCCCATCACTTCATGGCAAATAGATCGAGAAAGAGTGGCTGACTTTATTTTCTGGCCTCCAAAATCAATGCAGATGGTAATTGCAGCCATGAAAGTAAAAGATGCTTACTCCTTGAAGGAAAGTTATGACCAACCTAGACAGCATATTAAAAAGCAGAGACATCACTTTGACAACAATAGTCCATCCAGTCAAGACTATTATTTTTCCATTGGTCATGTATGTATGTGAGAGTTGGGCTATAAACAAAGCTGAGTGCTGAAGAATTGATGCTTTTGAGAGGTGATGTTGGAGAAGACTCAAGAGTCCCTTGGACTGCAATGAGATCCAACCAGTCCATCCTAAAGAAAATCAGTCCTGGGTGTTCATTGGAAAGACTGATGTTGTAGCTGAAACTGCAATACTTTGTCTACCTGATGTGAAAAGTTGACTCATTTGAAAAGACCCTGATGCTGGGAAATATTGAGGGCAGGAGGAGAAGGGGACGACAGAGTATGAGATGGTTGATGTCATCACTGACTCAATGGACTGGATTTGGGTGGAATCTGGCAGTTGGTTTTGGGTAGGGAAGCCTGGAGTGCTGTGGGTCATGGGGCTGCAAAGAGTCAGACACGACTGAGTGACTGAACTGAACTGAACTAACTAGATTGATCTTTGTTGGAAAAGTAATATCTGCTTTTTAATACATTGTCTAGTTTGATCATAACTTTTCTTACAAGAAGTAAGTGTCTTATTATTTCATGGCTGCAGTCACCATCTGCAGTGATTTTGAAGTCCCCAAACATAAGGTCTGCCATTGTTTCCACTTTTTCTCCATTTATTTGCCATAAAATGATGGGACTTGACACCATGATCTTAGTTGTCTGAATGTTGAATTTTAAGCCACCTTTTTCACTCTCCTCTTTCACTTTCATCAATATGTTCTTCAGTTCCTCTTTGCATTCTGCCATGATATTCAAGTCACCTGCACATGTGAGGTGACTGATATCTCTTCTGCCAATCTTGATTCCAGCTTGTGCTTCATCCAACCCAGGATTTCATATCATGTACTCTGCCTAGAAGTTAAATAAGCTAGATGACAATATACAGCCTTGACACACTCCTTTCCTTATTTGGAACTAGTGCATTTTTTCATGTCCTGTTCTAACTGTTGCTTCTTGACCTGCATACAGATATCTCAGGAGATAGGTAAGGTGGCTTGATATTCCCATCTCTTTAATTTTCCACAGTTTGTTGTGATCCACAAAGTCAAAGATGTTAGTGTAGTCAATGAAACAGAAGTAGATGTCTTTCTGGAATGCTTTTGCTTTGTCTTTGATCCAGCAGACTTTGGCAATTTGATCTGTGATTCTTCTTCCTTTTCTAAATCCAGTTGAACATCTGGAATTTCTTTATTCATGTACTGCTGAAGCATTGCTTGGAGAATTTTGAGTATTACTTTGCTGACGTTGGAGATGAGTGTAATTATGCATTAGTTTAAACATTCTTTGGCATTGCCTTTCTTTGGGATTATTTGTGCTGAATTTTCCAAGTTTACTGACATACTGAGTGCAGCACTTTGACAGCATCATCTTCTAGGATTTGAAATGGCTCACCTGGAATTCCATCACCTCCACTAACTTTGTTCATACTGATGCTTCCTGAGTCCCACTTGATGTCAGACTCCAGATGTCTGACTTTAGGTGAGTTATCAAACCATCGTGGTTGTCTTTGTCATTAAAACTTTTTTTGTATAGTTCTGTGTATTTCTACCACAACATCTTAATGTCTTCTGTTTGTGTTAGATTCATACTGTTACTGTCCTTTATTGTGCCCATCTTTGCATGAAATATTCCCTTGATATCTCTAACATTCTTGAAGATATCTCTAATCTTTCCCATTCTAGTGTTTTCCTCTATTTCTTTGCATTTATCACTTTAAAAGATGTCCTTTTCATCATAGGGGTACAGAATGCAACAATAGTAAATCAAGAGATACCTGGAGTAACAGGCAAGTTTGGCTTAGAGCACAAAATGAAGCACGACAAAGGCTACCAGAGCTTTACCAAGAGAATGTGCTGGTCATAGCAAACACTCTCTTTCAACAACACAAGAGACAACTCTATATATGTCCATCACCAGATGATCAGTACAGAAACCAGATTAATTATATTCTCTGTAGCCAAATACGGAGAGGCTCTATACAGTCAACAAAAACAAGACCAGGAGGTGATTTTGTCTCAGATCATGAACTCCTTATTGCCAAATTCAGACTTAAATTGAAGAAAGTAGGAAAAACCAGTAGACCATTCATGCTATGGTAAGTCGCTTCAGTCGTGTCCAACTCTGTGCAACCCCACAGATGGAAGCCCACGAGGCTCCCCCATCCCTGGGATTCTCCAGGCAAGAGACCATTCAGATATGACCTAAATCTAATCCCTCACAATTATACAGTGGCAGTGACAAATAGATTCAGTGGATTAGATTTGATAGAAAGATTGCCTGAATCACTATGGATGGAAGTTCCTATCATTGTACAGGAGGTGGTGATCAAAACCATATGCAAGGAAAAGAAATGCAAAAAGTCCAATCATTGTTTGAAGAGGCCTTACAAATAGCTGAGAAGAGAGTTTTGAAAGTCAATGGGAAAAAGAAAGATATATCCATCTGAATGCAGAGTTTCAAAGAATAGCAAGGAGAGAAGAAAGCCTTCCTAAGTAATCAATGCAAAGAAATAGAGGCAAAGTAGGACTATGATAAGGAAGTAGTAAGTGTTTGAAAAGCACTTAAAATATATACATTCCTGAACTGCAGGGCCTTGAAAAAATTTAACCTTTTTTAGTGAAGACTATTATACAAATATATTATGCAAGTTGTTATTGTTCATTTACTAACTTGTGCCTTGCTGTTTGTGACCTCATGAACTGCACCCTGCCTGGCTTGCCTGTCCTTCACCATCTTCCAGAGTTTACTCAAACTCATGTCTATTTAATCAGTTATTCTAGCTAACCATTTTATCCTCTGTTGCCCCTTCTCATCTTGCCCTCAATCTTTTTTAAACATCAGGTTTTTCTTGTATTTTGACTTCATTATTTCAATATTAATATTTCTTAAAATTATCTACTTATATTTGGCTATTATATATTTATCAAGGAAAATCACCATGCTCATCTAATCAACAAATTGGTGAGTCAATGTTCTGTGACAACTTAATATAGCAAAGCACACTATTACCAAGAAACCTACAAGAAAATGGCATTATTTGTAAAAGGCAAAAGTGGTACATGAATAGGATGCTTTAAAACCAAAAGATATTTGCATAAAATTTTTCTAAATTTCTGTATTTTTTATGTGATAAGAAAATCATCTCATGATACACTGACTAGAAATTCCTTAAGCATTGACTTATATCAAGATTTAAGTGAGAATTACACTACTATGAAATTATTATCCAAATACTTACATGTTGATAAATTGATTTCTTCTGGAAATAGTACACAAGGTGATTTTTTTTTAATTTACCCTTTGATTTTTAAATGTTCTTGATATTAATTTTACTGAGCTTTATGCCTTCATTAATTAGCTTTTAATAGTCTGAGTTTATATGATTATAAAAGTCATGTCAAAGAGTCAGACACAACTAAAGGACTAACACTAACATGATTTTTGATTCTTGAATATCTATCTTTATTTATTTAAATACCTTTAGAAGTTTGGTTTCCATTTTAAGATATTTGTGATAGAATAAAAATAATTTTCCCACTGTGAAGTTAAAGGCCAATTTCAACTAAATCCCTACAGCCACATGTGTCTCTGGACTACTTCATTATCATTGCCATTGAATAATATAGAGGCTATCTGAAAGACTATGTATTGCTATGTTTGTGTTTTATTTAGTGTTTTCTTGGGGGGAGAATCTTTTTTTTTTTTTTTTCTTTTCCTACCTCAGTATGTGATCAAGTATTACTTACATATGGGAATATGAAAACTTGTATATTTCAAAATAATTTCAAGGTACCTACTATAAGAATCAGAAAGTGATCAATATTATGGAGAGTACTAAATTTAAGGGAAAATGTAACTTTAATTTGCAGTTTGTTATAATAGCATTTATCATAATATATCAAAATTAAATAAAATATTTTAAAATATTAATAAATCTCATGAACTTCCTTGGTGGCTCAGATGGTAAAGAATCTGCCTGCAGTGCAGGAGAGCCAGGGTTGATCCCTGAGCCTGGAAGATTCCCTGGAAAAGGAAATGGCTACCCACTCCAGTATTATTGCCTGAAGAATGCCATGGATAGAAGATCCTAGTGGTCTAGAGTCCATGGAATTGCAAAGAGTCAGAAAACCTGAACGAATAACAGTTTCACTTTTATGAAAACCAGATAGCAATGATTTTATGTGGATTGGAAGTATCTGTTTAAATGCATGCCACTTTTTATCTTCACATAATTACTTTTCTAAGATAACTCTTGCTTTAAGATTTTATTTATTTCTTTCCTGGTGTCATTATCCATAGATTCAGTACCAAGCAGAAGCAGTATAGTTTGCTCCAACAAGACATTGAAACTATTTTCTACTGAAAGGATACAGGACTCGTTGGCTCCTTACTTAGTAGAGGAGAATCCAAGATGATCCTGATATCTTGTGATTGTCAGAAATCAAGATTTTGCTGACAGGTAGCTGGATGTCATTGAATACAACTACCTCATGATCATGTACAGAGAGGTGATGCAGTGACAACTTGAGCATCCAAAAGAAAATAATGACAGCTAAGTGGATCCAGATGGGTCTGTGTCATATGTTTGTGATGCTATACGGAATACACAGATATAAGCTGTACTAGAAATAAACTCATGTTCCTATTTCTTGCAGTAAATATAAGGAACAAATCATTTGAATGTTAAATAAATTTGAAAAGTTGTAAGTTATAAAACCATACAATAGCTTTCTTATGTGAGAAAGTGAAAATAAATGTTACAGTGAAATGATAATATATTTAATTTGTTTTCTTCCTCCAATATATGAAGTAGTAAATTTTAGAAACATTCTCTAATATATATGGTCTTGTTTCATTTTGTCTTTATTTATATAGTCACTTATATTTCAGCTTTCTCATCTTTGCTATTCAATTGCAACTTGTCAACTGCTTTCCATTTTCAGGAATTTTACGGTTCTTCACTTTTCCATTTTTCTTTCCTGTCTCAGAAAACAAACAATATCATGAAATCAGTGTATAATGTTTCTGTTTTATCTGTATTGTTAATTATGCAATCATCTTAAATAATAATATGTCACTTCCTGTTTAAGTACAAAAGATGTTCTAGGACAAATGTAAGGAAACAAAATGATCTTTTCATTAGTATAAAATTTTAACAAGATATATAGCTGCCAAAGCTAGAGATAGATTTTCTGCCTCTTTTGTGACCTCATTTGGTCATGAAATATGAACTAGAGTAATGTACGCAAATTTCTTGTATAAAAGAACGTCAGTTGGTCTAGAGTCCCTCTCATCTACTCTTTCTCTAAACTTTGCATGTGGCTTGTCTTTAATTGATGCTGCTTGCAACTGGATGGGCAAGATTGTCCAGTTTAGAGTGTGATAGTCCATTTGAGTGCACACACAAGTATGCCTTTCATTTATGCTTTAGTAGTCATTTCTCTGAATGCTTAAAATATATTATTGGACTTCCTGTTTAGACTTTTGGTAGGGAAGAAAGGATTTTACCATGAACTCTCACCCTATGTGGCAAAGTTTAAAAATCATGATTTGTTATCCATTGCTTCCATATCCACTTAGACTTTAATCACTCTATCTAGGATATGTACATTTGAATTTTTGCCTCTAAGTTTACATTCTTCAATTTTTCTTCCCTCAGTTTACTTTCCTCAAATAGTTCACATATTTACCGAGAACAATCCAAGTGTTTCTGCTGCAAAGTGTACAACTTTCAAAAACTTCAAGTATATAAATTTTCTCATAATAATATTATCAAGCAAGATAAGATTTACTAGTAAGAGTTATCTTCACAGTAAAAAACGTTCAGTTCAGTTCAGTTCAGTCGCTCTGTTGTGTCCAACTCTTTGCGACTGCATGAATTGCAGCACGCCAGGCCTCCCTGTCCATCACCAACTCCCAGAGTTCACTCAGACTCACGTCCATCGAGTCAGTGATGTCATCCAGCCATCTCATCCTCTGTCATCCCCTTCTCCTCCTGTCCCCAACCCCTCCTAGCATCAGAGGCTTTTCCAATGAGTCAACTCTGCGCATGAAATGGTCAAAGTACTGGAGCTTCAGCTTTAGCATCATTCCTTCCAAAGAAATCCCAGGGCTGATCTCCTTCAGAATGGACTGGTTGGATCTCCTTGCAGTCCAAGGGACTCTCAAGAGTCTTCTCCAACACAACAGTTCAAAAGCATCAATTCTTCAGCGCTCTGCCTTCTCACAGTCCAACTTTCACATCCACACATGACCACTGCAAAAAACAGTCTTGACTAGATGGACCTTAGTCAGCAAAGTAATGTCTCTGCTTTTGAATATACTATCTAGGTTGGTAATAACTTTTCTTCAGAGGAGCAAGCGTCTTTTAATTTCATGGCTGCGGTCACCATCTGCAGTGATTTTGGAGCCCAAAAAAATAAAGTCTGACACTGTTTCCACTGTTTCCTTATCTGTTTCCCATGAAGTGATGGGACCAGATGCCATGATCTTCATTTTCTGAATGTTGAGCTTTAAGCCAACTTTTTCACTCTCCTATTTCACTTTCATCAACAGGCTTTTTAGCTCCTCTTCACTTTCTGCCATAAAGGTGGTATCATCTGCATATCTGAGGTGACTGATAATTCTCCCAGCAATCTTGAATCCAGCTTCTGCTCCTTCTAGCCCAGCATTTCTCATGGTGTATTGTGCATATAAGTTAAATAAGCAGGGTGACAATATGCAGCCTTGTCATACTCCTTTTCCTATTTGGAACCAGTCTGTTGTTCCATGTCCAGTTNAAAGATTAGATTAAAAACAAGTATCACTTTCAAAGTGAAAATGAAGTCGCTCAGTTGTGTCCGACTCTTTGAGACCCCATGGACTGTAGCATACCAGGCTTCTCTGTCCATGGGATTTTCCAGACAAGAGTACTGGAGTGGGTTGCCATTTCCTTCTCCAAGGGATCTTCTAGACCCAGGGATTGAATCTGGGTCTCTCTCATTGTAAGCAGACGCTTTACCCTCTGAGTCAAGGGTAAAGACAAAATCACTTTCAAGATGGACTCAAAGGTCATGAATGTCTGCCAGGTGGTTTGGATTTACTCTCAGGTGATAAGAAGCAACTGAAATGACCAGGGTCCCAAATACCTGTCTCTTTCAGTTCAGTTCAGTTGCTCAGTCATGTCCGACTCTTTGGGACCCCGTGAATCACGGCACGCCAGGCCTCCCTGTCCATCACCAACTTCCGGAGTTCACTCAGACTCACGTCCATAGAGTCAGTGATGCCATCCAGCCATCTCGTCCTTGGTCATCCCCTTCTCCTCCTGCCCCTAATCCCTCCCAGCATCAGAGTCTTTTCCAATGAGTCAACTCTTCGCATGAGGTGGCCAAAGTACTGGAGCTTCAGCTTTAGCATCATTCCTTCCAAAGAAATCCCAGGGCTGATCTCCTTCAGAATGGACCTGTCTCCTAATCTCATGTTATTATTTTTTTCCTGCCTGAATCTAACTATTCCTACAGTTTTAGTGGTCACCTATATTAAGATGGCTTCGAAATTTGTACTTTAATCACTGACATGTTTGAGATCTGAGTATACAACTGCCTGATTATAAAGCTGCCCTCTTATAAGCAACAAATTATGTATTCTTTCATCAATCCCACCCTAAAGGCTGCTTATCTGTTTTCATTAGTCCCCATTAGCCTCTGTTTGGATGGGTCAATACACCACCATCCACCAGTTCTCCAGAATTAAAACAACAAAATCATCTTTGGCCTCTCCTCTTTTCTTTCCCTTCTACCAGTCCAATTCATTACCAAGTCCAAAAGCTTTGCTAAATCAAACTTTTCTTTCCATTTCCTTCACTTCAGTCCAATAAGATCTCTCTCTAGGATCAGGGCAAATCCCGCAATGCACTCACCTAGTAGAACTGTAGTTCCTTCCTTTCCCCTCGAGCTCATCTTTTGCAGAGCTTGCAGAGCCATTTCTCTAACAGCTCTACTTATGTCACAACCTTCTCTCTGTTGAAAAGCTTTCAGTGGTTGGTTACCTGCTACTTCAGAATGAAGTATAAACTTCAAACCTGTGTAAGGTCTTTTATCAGGTGGCCTTGTCTATCACCTCACTAGAACAGCTTTCCACAACCTGTGTAAGGTCTTTTATCAGCTGGCCTTGTCTATCCCCTCACTAGAACAGCTTTCTACCGTTCTGCTGCACTGAAGTCTACCCGCATGGGACTCACCTTCTCATCTCTGTGGTATTTCCCATCTCTTCCCACCACCGACCAGGAATACTCTCCCACCACTCTTTGTGAAATCCTATTTATCCTTCAAGGTGCTGATCAAATGTCTGCAGCTACTTATCTCCCTAAATTCTCCCAGTACAATCAAACATAAAGCACTCTCTTCCTTCTCTAGCACAGCCCAACAGTCTGAAAGTTGTTTCTTATAAAAAAAGGTAAACATCAACTCTCTGATCTAAGTTCTGAGTTAAAGGCTATACAGATGAGCCTAATGCTTTTCTACACCACAATTTTTCAAATACTTGAAGCCTCTCCTAAAACTGATCTTCACAGGGTAAACCTGCTCAAGACTTGCAGGTAAGAACACTTACAGACATAATCTCTAGAAAATTTCATCATCATAACTATTCCTGTCTGGACTCTCTAGATTTCCAAGCATCTCTTCTAAAGCGTGGTGCCCCCAAATAAACACAATACTCAAAAGACAAAAACAGGTGCTTTTGAAAATTATGCACAATATTCAGCCTCCTCCCAAATCTGGATACTCACAATGTCTATTAGCAAATTAACAGTGCAAGATAGTTCAGTTAATAGATTTGTTAGTTTTTAGGGGTGCAGATGTTTAATAAATGTTCAAAAAAAGAAGTGAAAACAACAAAACGAGGTTCAAAAAGGTTCCTGTAAGAATCAAGTATACAAATACAAGAATTTACCTTGGAAAGGAAGAGAATTATCTTTTGAAACATGAGATAAGTGAAACTGGATGGATTAAAAACTCAAGTAAATTACACATAAGAAGGGTGCAATAACAAAGGAATTTTCTAGATAAAGTTTAACGAATCTTTTACTAAATAATCTACTCTAGAGTGGCAAATTTTCAATAAAAAATATGTTAATCAGTACTTTGTTATAAAAAATGCCAAATACATGTGACGCTCTTAATCTTTCTATCTTGAAATGTCAATAGGTTGTTTTTTTTTTTTTAAGTTAAAATTTCAACAATTCTAAACTTAAACTCAGCTGACTGGATAATACTCAAGATTTATTTTGAATTACACAACAACAGATTTTTCTCTTATTAAATAATAACCTATGTAGAAAATACAGTAGTTCTTTGATGACTAGCACCAGGGTAATTAACTGAATTAAAAGAAAAATTANATGTCAATAGGTTGTTTTTTTTTTTTTAAGTTAAAATTTCAACAATTCTAAACTTAAACTCAGCTGACTGGATAATACTCAAGATTTATTTTGAATTACACAACAACAGATTTTTCTCTTATTAAATAATAACCTATGTAGAAAATACAGTAGTTCTTTGATGACTAGCACCAGGGTAATTAACTGAATTAAAAGAAAAATTAATATCCTCTAAAGGGTTCTTAAACACTATTCATTCGTGGTGTTCAATTTATGCAATTCAAAGAAAACTCCAGGAGACCTGTAAGAACCACCTTTCATACCCAGGAAATAAAAAAGTTAGATGACTTATTTTTGGAAAACTTGGTTGAAGACAAACTAAAAATATTTTCCCTTGCTTTACAGCAGAAGGCTTAGGAAATGTGTAATGGTATTTACAGACTGTACAACATATCTGTGCCATAGTCCTCAATTATCCAAGAACTGAGACATACAGAGATATTAAACAGGTGCATACAGTGATTGTACTACATTATTAATCAAAACAGAATTTTTCTCACAATCAAGAGTACCTGGATTCAAAATATCAAGCTAACTGAAGTATAAATCAGCATAAGCACTTTGGAAAACAACTTGGTACTATAATAAAATTAAACATATCCTTTGACTCACAAATTATTTTAGAATACACATGATTTTGCTAATTTAAGTCTTTCTTTAATGATACTGTATTTTCAAAGAAATGAAACTAATACAAATTTTTTTTAATGGTCAAAAACTTAACAGATACTTCACCAAAGACCCATGGTTGGCAAATAAGCATATGAAAAGATTCTTAACATCCTCAGCCATTAGCAAAATGGAAATTAAAACCACAATGAGATAACACGAGCTACCTATTGTGGTTTAGTCACTAAGTCATGTCTGATTTTTGACCCCATGGAGTGGGGTCTGCAAGGCTCCTCTGTCCAGGGCATTTCCCAGACAAGAATACTAGAGTAGGTTTCCATTTCCTTCTCCAGGGGATCCTCCAGACTTAGAGACTGAACCCTCATCTTCTGTATTGGCAGGTAGGTTCTTTACCACTGCACCACCAGGGAAGCCCTATCTACCCCATTAGAATGGTTAAAATACAAACAAAAATTTAAAAACTGACAGAACCTAGTACTGGTGAGAATGTGAAACTAGAACTTTCATGTGTTGCTGGCAGGAATGCAATATGGAACAACCAGTTCGGAAAACAGTTTCTTACAAAGTTAGTTATATATATATTGATACATTTACCACAAAAGACAGCACTCCCACTCCTAGCTGTTCACCCAAGAGAAATTATGTTCATTTGAAATCCTGTATGGGAATTGTTATAGAGGCTTCCTGCAGTCACCAAAAACTAGAAACCACATACAGGTCATTCAGCAGGTGAATGGATAAACTGTGGTAAACCTGCATAATGGAATGGAATACCACTTAGAAACAAAAAGGAACTTCTGACACATGGATGAATCTCAACTGCATCATGCCACATGAAATAAGCTAGACTCAAAAGACTGTATCTTCTCTCCATTTATATGACATTCTGGAAAAAGCAAAACTATAGGAACATAAATCAGTGGTTGCCAATGGCAGGGTGTGTGGTGAGGGAAGGAACTACTAAGGGGTAAGAAGGACTTCTGGGGGTGATCCAACTGCTCTGTATCTTGATTCTGCTGATATTTACGACTCTCAAATATCATAAAATCATACATCAAAAAGGATGAACGATGCCATATGTAAATTATACTTTAGATCAATCCGATGTTTTTATTTTTTTAATGTTTATGAAAAAGAAGCATCTTTCCCTCTGTTTGCAATCTTTCAAGAAATACTTCACCACCGTGCTAGGTTCTTTATGGACTTTTTAAAGAAATAAACATGTCCTGCCCTGATACAGTTTAAACGCTCATTAAGGAAACAAGTCTAAGATATTAAAATAATTTACCGAAAAGGGTTAGGCAAAACAATTTTGAGTAATAATAAATATACTTTACATGTGCTCTACGAGGAAGAAGAAATTTCCTCTATCAAGAGTTATACGAAGGGAATGAAACACTACTTTCAAAGGTCTTGCTGCTGCTGCTGCTGCGTCGCTTCAGTCCTGTCCGACTCTGTGCTACCCCATAGACGGCAGCCCACCAGGCTCCCCCGTCCCTGGGATTCTCCAGGCAAGAGTAGTGGAGCAGGGTGCCACTGCCTTCTCCAGTGCATGAAAGTGAAAAGTGAAAGTGAAGTCGCTCAGTCGTGTCTGACTCTTAAGCGACCCAATGGACTGCAGCCTGCCAGGCTCCTCCGTCCATGGGATTTTCCAGGCAAGAGTACTGGAGTGGGGTGCCAAGTGCTTCTCAATACTATTATCACCTCTTTCAAGTAAGGATCTTGATACTTGGGAGGACAAATACTTTGTCCGTGATCCCTCAATTAGACGTCAAAGCTGAGATTCTAGAACCCAAGCCTTTCTGACCCCAAAGCCTGAGATCTTCTGCATCCTGGTGATGCAAAAACAGAAGAGATTACTGCCACGTGGTGTGATTTCAAGGACCAGGAACGCCCCCTACCTCCGCAAACACCAAGACTTTGCCGCAAGATTCCTACACAGAAACACGGTTAGCGCCATGTATCTTAAAGTGAGCGCAACAGGGTCTTGGGAATGCAAACTCGAGGGAAAGGTAACGTGCGGTCTGGTGATGAGATCTTTTTTCCACACTGTCAGTGAGCATGGACCTACTTCTGACAGCTTTGTCGCGAGGAAGGTGACGCTTGGGGCCATCGCCGGAGCCACTTTAAAAGGTCAACGCCAAGAAAGAGGAGAGCAGAGGCGCTCAAAATAACACCTCTTCAATTTCCCCCGACCCCTCGGTCGCAAGGTGGGCACTGGCGACCAGGGAGGAGGAAAGGTACGTCCCTATCTCTCCCTGGACCCTTTGGTGAAAACATCCCTGGATTTGTCCCTATCTACACTGCCTATCCCAAGGACCCACACAGGGCGCCGGCAAGGCTCCCGGCGCTGGGCGGAGGAGTGTGCGGAGCTAGCGCCGCG